>JACEGR010007801.1:0-44492 GCA_014170235.1 Listronotus bonariensis
TAGAATTTCAAGCAGATAGTTTAACATGCGATAGCTTGCGCGTGAATTCGACATTTATAAATAACTTTGACATTAGGCCATGTTTGCTTAGGTTGGTTTCCAGGCTCTTATAAAGATTCTTTAATGTAATACAAAACTCTGCAAACACAAATCTACGACAAAAACTATCAGTTTCATTGTTGTATAAACAAAACTTGGGGCTCAGCCATCAATTCTTAAAATTCCGTTTTTTGTGGCATCGTGCTGCAACGAGCCTGATGATGTTTTCCACTTAACATAAATAATTTTTCTTCCACAAAGCTTAGTCATATTATAGTTATATTTCAAAAGAGTTAATGTGAAAACCTACAAATAATTACTAATTTTAAATTTAAACAATTTAAAGAAAACATACCATGCTTCTGGTTGCAAAGCCGTTCGTCAATCTATAGTTTATTATAAAGTCAGTTTTTACTATTATAAAATACATTCTTATTTGTTATTTGATATATTTTGTTATATATCGCCTGGGCGATTTTTTTTCCTGGGTTCTAAAGACGTATCACCTATCCATGACACTGTATTATTAATTTTGTTTTACTTCTAAAATTATTATTTTATTCATTTAATTATAGCTCGAAAATGAATATTTTAAATGTATTTTTTTCACACACGGTATCCATACATGGTGATGTCAAGGCCACACTCAGGAAACCAAGTGGGATGATGCAATATAATCCCAATACTTTCACCTTCAATGCTAATTTGAAGGTGAAAAGTATTTGGGATTATGATGCACACAATCATCCCAATTTGGTTTCCTGAAGGACAAAATGGAGATGTTGGTTGTGACGCGTACCATAATACTGGATGCCGATATTGGTGTAAGAAAAAAAAAAATACATTTTTAAAATATTGATTTTCAAGTACAAAATAGTAAGATAAAATAATAACTTTAGAAATTAAAACTTAAAAATTAAAATTAATAATATACTGTGTGTCACTGGATAGGTGTTACGTCTTAAATTAGGAAAAACTCGCTAATATACAGGGCGATATATAACTAGAATATTGTTTTATAATGATAAAAACTGACACTTTTATGGCAAAGCTATAAGGTTGACGGACGAGCTTAAGTTACTTTTGCTCCAAAAAAAAAAAAAAAAAACAGTATGTTTTCTTTAAATTGTTTAAATTTAAAGTTACTAATTACTTATTAGTTATACTTGCGGTTATTTCACTTTTAAAGAATATAACTATATAGCCGTTATTTTAACAATGGAAGAAAAAAAATTATTTAGTGTTATTAAATTGGAAAACATCATCAAGTCGTTGCAGCACGATTTAAAAAAAAATTACAAAAACAGATTTTAGAAAAATTGTTATTACAATTTAAATTTTTGTTTATACAACAAGTAAATTTATTAGTTTTGTCGTAGGTTTATTATTTGCAAGTTTTGTATTACATTAAAAGAATCTTTATAAAAATTACACAAACCAACCTAAGCAAAAAACATTGCCTAATGTAAAAGTTATTTATAAATGTCAATTTATATAAAATATTTACTTACAAAATACTAAAATAGGTTGACGATTAAAGATATCACATGTTAGATATCTGCTTGGGGTCTACTAAGTATCGCTTAAAAAAGAATACCATTTTACAACGTCTTGTTTCCGAGAATCACCAATTTGGGAGGAATTTCCGAGGATTTATTTATCAATTAGACAGTTCAGAGTGAGCCTACACATTTATGCAAATTAGATATGAGTCACTCTTGTTTGCTGCTTTCATTCATGCCTTTGGGATGTTCTAAACCATCTAGCCCAGGGGAATTTCGAAGATTGGGAGGAATGAGTGGCGACGATGTCTGCCAACCAGCTAGATTCACGGCGCATTTATTATCTTCCAGCATACCGCGTCGCCTTAGTTGGTGCCTCAAACGGAATAGTTGTGTTATACGTTGTTTGTTAAAATAGGCTAAAATACAATTGGGTCGAAAATTTGTAAATCATTTTTGAATATTGCGGTTATCTCGTAGTCTATTATCTCTGGTAATGAGATGAGAGGGTACCATATCCTCTGATACGCGCATGCCTATCATCCCATTAGACGCTCCTCAAGGTCATCCGTAAATTCAGTACTAAAATTCGTGCGTTTCCATTGACATCATCACTGCGCCAGTAGAAGTTGGCCAGACTTGCTGTCCAAGGTTACCCAGTCTGTCCTGGTTCGGAACCCTTACCGCCTGTGCAATACTGAAATTTTAAAATTTGACGAGTCATCCAAATTGGGAGGAATTTCGAAGATTGTGAATTTCGGAGTGATCAGGAACATCGAGAATGGGAGGATGCTTCACATTTAAATAGTATTGTTTATTGTCTGCGATTTGTCACGCACGTTTCAGTTACGTGCCGTTGTTTACTCTTCAACGATAAGCGCGATTGCAGAAGAGAGTTTTGTCAAAAAGCGGGCCCTCGAAGAATAATGCGTAAGGTGTCCGAAGAGAAGCTTCCCTGCCACTGCCAGTCAATGCAGCCAGAGCGTAAGAAGAGTTTTACTACTACCCTAATTTCTCGAGACATCAGAGGCAATCGTGTCGAAAGAAGGCGAGCTGGGCCTGCCAGTCGCGTCAGTGAGCGCAGCCACGGTGCAACGGGGGCCTATGCCTCCACCTCACAAAGTGTGGCCAACGGTGCTCAAGGTGAGCTTGGGATGCGTGAAGACTGAGTACGTGCACGGTAGCGGTCACCTGATGACGGTGAACAGCCGGCGAACGCGCGAGATCGAATGCCTGTACCGATTTGAGCGGTGTCGGGATCAATACAGCTGGTGCCAGCGTAGCCAGCAAATAAAATACCTGCTGCCGGACTTCACAGCGGTTATGGCACACCCATGAAAACGTGAAAATTGTAACTTTCGGCTTTCGCACCGAACGTCGCCAGCTGATGCCCTGAAGAAATACACGTGACTGACCTGCTGTCGACTAGTTGCGGACAGAATTTATCGAACTGAGATCGCGCAGGCCGCGAAGCCAATGCCGTCAAGATCGCGGGAATTGTTCGGTCAGTGGCATTACAAACAAGGCAATTCGACCGGAGACCAGTCATCAATCCACCAGACCTGAGCGTGACGATCGAGAGCCGGCGAACATGACAAAGCCTTGTTCGCCGAACAAGGAATGGTTCACGCTTGGCAGTTGGGTCTGGTCTACGTCTCGAGGTCAACGTGAAGGTAAGTACACCATCTACGAGGGCCTTCTTCAGCACATTTTCGCCGAAGCGGAAATAGCCACAAGAGAGCGGTGGTTAGCGCGAAGCAACTGACGATCAGCGGCTAGCCGCGCGGTGAGCGTGCTCAGTCCGCAGAAATAAATACTACATATTGCCAGCTCTGCACGCAGCCGACGTGTGGACCCAGGGATTTCACTAGCTGTTGCCGTAAAGACACTAAAACTGAACGGTCGTACCCGCGAACGCCCGTCGGCTGAGAGCCTCTACGAAAGAAGCTCAAGCACGAGGTGGTGGCCTTCAGCCAGTCGCGAAGAAACTGTCCGATCCACGTGAGTCTCGAGCGATCTCTTTCGGGGCAAGTGGCAGCGAACACTGGCTGTTGGATGACGTGTCCAGATTAAGCGTCTCGTCATGTTGTCATAGGACTTGGACATGCGCAACATACGTAACATTTTCTTGTACACAACATGGCATGGCAGCGACTCGTGGACAGTTAAGCGATGATTGACCATAAGCGTTTACATGGGGAATTTCCTGTTAAAGATACTGGGCATTAAGTCTCGTAAGGGACAGGGGAATTGACAAGAAAAACAACATATTTATATTTTAACGTACATTATTTATTCTACTAATTCAATTTAAATTACAAGAGACCAATAAGTCTCAACAATTGCATTCTTACTTGTAATTCAGCTTTTTGTTTAGTCCTGGTCCTAACAGTTGTTTAACAGCTGCTTTTCAATTTCGTATTTTCCCGATGGCCATGTTCTCCCGTTGCTCTGTACTCTCACAATTTTCAATACGGTCAGCGAAGACAATATCGTCGAAACTCCAGCACTGAGCACACAGCCGAACAGCGCCACATTGTTTTCGTCGCATCGACCAATCATGCGGTTTGGGAGTAATGAGCATGAGAGCCTGTCAACCATCGAGACCCGTCTTAGTAGGCTCATCTGGGCACAAGCAATGGAGCAATGCCGACGCGTGTACTCAAACACGTGTTCTTTAAAATGCCGCCTTTGGACGAAGTCTGCTCCAAGTCTTTGTAAATGTTTCTCGTGCGCAGGCATCGTTTTTCCATTTGCAAAAGTGAATCAAGGCACTTGAATATAAATTCACGCGCAGGCACATCGCCAGTTGCACGATTTATCATCGACACACGAACAGCAATTTTAGATCAGCAAACTCCAGTCATTAAACCAAAATCGTAATCTTCGTTGTAGCAATGATACCATTCTGATTGCATTAGCCGTGCTTCTCGGCAACTTAGTTGGAGACAGCGAGATTGCCGATGTTTAGGAGCGTGTAGAAATTCGTATTAGATGCAACAGACATTTTAGATAGATTTCCAATGATTTTGCTGCTATCAATCGTTTCACTTGACTGTCAGATAGACTGACCAGTGTCTCTCTGACTCATATCTAATATATGCATTTGCAGCTCGATGCCCGCGCAAAAGTCTAAACATGAACAGTAATTAAATATGAACAGCGATAAACAGCTGAACAGCCCCGTATTTCCTGAGAATACAGCTCCGTATTTGAAAAATACAGGGCTGTTCAAATACGGAGCTGTATTTTCAAAATACAGGGCTGTTCAGCTGTTTATTTTGCTGTTCATATTTAATTACCTGTTCATGTTTAGACTTTTGCGCAGGCGTCATAATTGTAAATACATATATTAGATAAGTCCAGAGAGACTTGGTCAGTCTGTCGTAGACATTCAAAGTGAAACATTGTGCTTAGCTTAAAAATCATTAAATCTATCCTAAAATGTCTGTTGTATCTAATACAGATTTCTACACACTCCTAAACATCAACGAAGTAAATCCTTTGTCTCCAAGTAAAGTTGCTGAGGATTACGAGCAATGCAATCAAGAATGGTATCATTTACTACTAAACGAAGTTGATTTTGGTTTAATGATAGGTTTGCCTGATCTAAAATTGTATTCATGGTGTCGATGTCATCTTGTAGCTGATGATGGTAGTACCGCGCATGAGCATATTCATGCCTTAATTCACTTTACGAATGGAAAAACAGTCTTAGCATTGAAAAAACGACTACAAAGACTTGAAAAAGACTTCATTCCAAAACAACATTTAAGAAAATTTTGTGTTCGGATCATGCAATCGGCGTACTACGATACATTGCTTGTGCAGATGGTCAGAAACCTCTAAGACGAGATCTCGATGGTTTACAAGGAACTCCTCATGCTCATTACTCTAGAAAATGTTTTAACGAGGATTGGTTACATTCACGAGGAGAAAACAATGTGGCGCTGTTCGAGATGAAATATCAATAATTGCTTCAAATGGAGTTTCAGATATTTCAAAATACACATCACCCTACGAACTTCATGAAAATCCACTTGCCGTTGTGCCAGAGGCGATGAAGGCGTTAGAAAAAAGGCAACAAGCTAATGAAAACGAAGAGAATTTTACAAAACAGAAAAAGGACTTTCCATCAGGAAAATGTACAAAGAAAACAAATTGAAAAGCAACGATTAATTAAACAACTGTTAGAGTTAGGACTAAATAAAAAAGCTGAATTACAAATAGAATCAATTGTTAGACTTATTAGTCTCTTGTAATTTAAGAATTAGTAGAATAAATAATGTACGTTAAAATAAATATATTGTTTTCTTGTCGAAATTTCCCCTGTCCATATTAGACTTAGCTCATTATCTTTAACAAAATTCTCCATATAAACGCTATGAGATTTTGTCCAATATATACTTAATTGTCCATAGGTTACTTCTTTGTCCATGTTTGACTACAAAATTTACATATGTTTAAATGGCATGTCCAAGATCCTATGACTTTCTTTATTGACCTGAGACCCCACTAATCTGGACATGTCCTTTATCCAACAATAGTGGTTGTTCGTACCCTTACTGAGGATCATCAAGTTCACGTGGATCGGTAGTTTCTCCGCGGTGTAGTAAAGAGGACCCACCACCTCGTACTTGAGCTTCTTTCCTCGTAAAGACTCTCCAACCCGTAGACGTTCACGGAGATACGATTTAACCGTTCGAACTTGGGAATGTCTTTCAACTTTAACGGAAATTCCAGTCCCTCCAAGTTGAGCACGTCGGCGAAATTAGGGTACGAGCTAAGCCTATTAGTATTTATTTCTACGGGATACAAGGCGCTCACCACACTCCACGCGAAGCAGCACTGATCGTAGTTCTTCACGTTAACCACCGCTCTTTTGTGAGCTATTTCCTTCGGCAAGGGAATGTACGAAGAGGCCCTCGATGGGGTTGTACTTATTCACGTTGACCTCGAGACGTAAGATCTTCTCCAGCGCCCAACCCGATCCGTTTTCGGTGAAGATTGAGGCTTTTTCCTTGATTTCGGACAAAAAGCCGTCGTACACTTCACTCAGGTCCGTAATTGAGGTTATGATTTTATTTTTGGTGTTGAAAGACTTGGTCTCCGTCGTTTCCTTTGTTTGTAACAGGTACTGACCGAACAATTCCACGTTGATCTTGACGGCATTGTGTTCCGCAACCTGTTTTGATATCAATTCGATAAATTTCTGTCTAACTTCGTCAAAGAATTCGTCGAGGACCACGTATTTCTTCGAGGGCAACAACATAAACGACACGATTCGGTTTTTGAAAGCCGAAGTTACAATTTTCACGTTTTCATCGTTGTCTCCCATAACCGCACTTTTGTGAAGATTCGAGCGTAAATGGCCCCCCAGTTTGCTCTTCTTGTACCAACTGTTACAGTCTTGACACCGCTCCAAATCAATTTTGGGTACCTCGGGTTCGTTCATCTTGCGCTTTTTCGCCGGCTGTTCACCATCATCAAGGTTACTCCCTTGATTACACATCTCGGAATCTTCCGCATCAAACTCCTTGACACCATTAGCCGCACTTTTGTGAAGGTTGGAGCGTAAATGGGCCCCCAGTTTGCTCTTCTTGTACCACGTGTTGCACTCCTGACAACGCGAGAGCACAAGCTTGGGTATCTCCGCCTTCTTTCGACACGATTGCCTCTGATGTCGTTGAAAATTAAATTTAGTAGTAAAACTCTTCTTACACTCTGTACATTGATGCTTAGTAACAAAGGAAGCTCTCTTCGGACACGATTCCCACACGTGTCTTCGAAGATTACACTTTTGAGTAAAACTCTTCTCACAACAATCGTAGCAGTGATACATGGTCTTTATTCACAAAGACTATCGTTGAAATTAAACAACAACACGATGAGTAAGCGTTTATAACCTAAGCAATCACGTGACTCATCCTTAGACAATAAACAAGATGACTCATACCTAATTTGCATAAATGGTAAACATCATCCTCCCATTTCTCCGATGTTCCTCCCAATCCTCCGAAATTCCTCCCAATCTTCCGAAATTCCTCCTAATTTGGATGACTTCGTCAAATTTTAAAAATTTCGAGGTAATTACTTTTTAAGGTAATTTTAAGGGTTCCGTTAGGTTAGACTAAGGTAACCTTGGACCTTAAAGGTCTTATTGGCTTCTACGCTATTCGGTACTTAGTGATGAGTGTCAATTATGACTTATCTTTGTCCTAGAGCCTTTTAGATTTCACCTTTGGGTACTAATTTTGGATGACCTTGAGACTTGCGCAGTCCTTAATGGAGGATGATAGGCATGCGCAGTAGGTATCAAGAGATATGGTACCCTCTCACCTATTACCAGAAGTTATTAGACCTACGAAAGGACCAACCGCCTTAAAATTAAAAAATGATTTTTTTAAATTTTCGACCCAATTTGTATTTTAACCTATTTACCTTAAACAACGTATAACACTTTAACTATTCCGTTTAAGCACCAACTAAAGGTGACCTTGACAATTGCGCAGTCCTTACTGGAAGATAATAGAAATGCGCCGTGGGTACCAGAAGATTTGGTTGAAGAAATTGGTAAACATCATCCTCCAAATCCTCCGAAATTCCTCCCAATCTTCCGAAATTCCTCCTAATTTGAGTGGTTTAGAATATAATCTTCCCAAAGGGCATGTGACTCATGCCTAAACGGTAAACAAGGTGACTCATATCTAATTTGCATAAATGGTAAATAAGGTGACTCATACCTAATTTGTCTAATTGATAATCATCCTCCGAAATTCCTCCTAAATTGGGTGATTTAGAACCGGTGAAAACCATCTACTACTATTTCAATTAATGAATTTTTCCATTACTTTACAAAAGAACTGAGAGAGTTGAAATTGGTCTATAGTTAGATGGAAGAGATTTAGATCACTTTCTTGGGAATAGATTTGAACACGTGCAGCTTTTCAGCTCTCCGGAAAGATACCTGTGTCGTAAGAAATTCCGAAAGAGCCGAGTTAAAATTGGTGCAAGTTCTGGAGCACATTTTTTAAAACGACTGCTGGTATGTCATACAGCTCAGATGATTTCTTGGTGTTAAGGGAGGAAAGGGTACGCTTAATGTGTTTTACCTTAAAAAATTATATTGGGCATTTTATGAGGAACTGGGGTAACCGCTGGAATTAGATGATTTACGGGAGGGTCAAGAGTTGAATTGGCAGCAAATTGTTTAGCAAATAGTTCTGCCTTTCCTTTAGCGGTAGAAATAATTTCATCTACCAAAGTTAGTGGTGGAAAAGTATTGCAACATTTGCATTCAGGTCAACTTATTAAATAAACAAAGAAAGTACAATACTAGTATTTATAGGAATACAATTTAAAACTATTAACGGGTTTAATAACCAATAGCATATCCATTGTTGCCTATAACTTTTGACATCTTCTGGGTATGAAGTTGGTTGAAGAATACATGAAGTGGAAGATTTCTCCAAACTTTTGAGATTTTTTCATAAATGCTTATTACTATACTAAAATTTTGGATTTAAAATCTAATTATTAACATTTTTTTAGCAGTTTAGCTATATTTTTAAAAGTATAATATCGCTCTTGATCATTTTTGTTATTTGAAGAAATTACTTGCCCTGCATATTAGGTGTTGTTAGGCTAAAATTGTATTTATTAGTTTTGAATTATGTAACCCGCTTTCAGCAAAATGTTCATAAATTTTTGGTCCAATTGCCCTCTTGGGACAAACTGTAGTATACATCTAAACTATTTTGGAAACATGCAAAATATTTTGTCAAGGTATAACCCAATAAACAACCAAAATAAAAAAACTATTGCCTATTGAAGAAAAAAATTTAAAACCCTTTCAGATAAGGAACTACTGGACCCTCTTCTCCTATTTAAACTTTTTAACGTTTGTGTTGATGGGAGGAGAGGATAATCCTAAACTAGTAAATTATCACACGATAATGTGCCGCCTAAAAACAAAATTGACCTGTTTTAGGATTATTCTATAAGTGTATCTACAAATAACCAAACTATGGGGGGTGGCTTGTTTTAATTGGAATGCATTGTACAGGAATATACGTTATAAACATTAAGTGCCGGCGGCAAACATCAGATTTTGTCATCCGATTAGTCGGTCCGACTGAAAAATGTCTACATTGTCATTGGTTGTAACATTTTATATTTTAAATACAACCAATGACAACGTGGAAATTTTTTATTTGGATCGACTAATCGTTTCAAAAATCTGATGTTCGCGGCCGGCCTAAACATACCTTTCAGGGTATTTAAGTATCCACGACGATATATTTTATTTAAAAAGTGTATATCATATTATCCTAAATTGTGCAATAAATTTGTTATGCATAAACTTAAAAGTTAAATAAAATATACCACCAAGTAAAAAAGTGTAAATATTTAAATTTAAAGCACTAATTATTTTAAAATGTTTTAAATTTTTTATTTGCATTTATTTAAAAATAATCTGTACTTTAAAAATTCCGTTGCATATTTTGTATCACAAAAGTATGAAATAAATATATTAAATGCACATATTTAATTAAAAATCATAGTTACTCATTAACCAAAAATAGCTAAAGACGTTACCCTATAAAATACAGTTTTTATTTAAGTTTCTATTAGTTATTACTAAAACCACAAAAACATGCTTTAAAAAATATATTTTAGCTCTCCTTGTAAAGCAAGGTGTAAAAGCGTATCGCTTCTCAATTGCATGGTCTAGAATTTTACCGACCGGACATGTGGATAACATAAATCAAAAGGGTAAGCAATATTTATTAATATTAACAATAGAGTTTTATTAGAATATACCGAAAATGGTAAAAAACAAATTGACAAAAAGCAAATAAACTGACAATGTTTACCAGTGCGTGGTCTAAAGCAACGACAAAGTAAGACTAAGGTGTCATTGTATAAGAAAAAAGTTTTAATTCAAATATACAGGGGTGCATTCTTTTAAAACACCCTATCAATTCCTTAAGCTGCATCCCCGGTTACTTAAAAATCCCCGTATGTGGCACCTCTCTGGGAAGCTTATAAAAATACTTTTCGTTAGTGGTAAACAAGTTTGAGTAAAATCAAATACTACCCTTAGCCCTTACAATAAAAAGCCGTATTTTATTTTTTTATCAAGAATATCCGTAAATGTCTAATTATTAAATTAATAAAGCTTTAAAATAATACTCCTTGTGAGAGCTAACTCCGCTTCTATAAAAGTTCTAGTTAGTTTTTGCACAAGCGCAAACAACCAAGGCTAGTTGATATAACTTTTTCTCGACAAAATGTAGTAACAGAACTTACCAGAACTTTTTATGGGGGTGGGTTAGCTCTACAGGAAGTGTTATTTTAATTTATTATTTATTAAAAAATTGGACAGTTTCTGGTATTCTTTATGAGTAATGGAAGAATTTTAAGAATTTCTTTAAAAGAAGTGTTTTGGTAAAATATATTATTTATATTTCCTCGGGTTTTATAAAAACGATTTTTTTTGGTTTTGATATTTCCCTTGGTTTAAAAATATAGTCATTGTAACTTTTAAAAACGCACCCTGTATTTCTAAAAATATTTTTTTCTGGTTATCAAAAATAAAAATTAAAAATATTTATTACTATTTCTAAATACCACAAGAAATGATATTTACTTTAATTAAGCTATTTAAATTATCAAAATTATGAATTTTTGCTTCTTTAAGAAATAGTTTCAAAAATAAATAAGTATTTACTTTTTTAAAAATGCATGTTTAAAAATTTGCATTTATGGTTAGAACTGAATTCTAAGCATTTTTTACTCTAGTATTATTATTATTTTGTTATCTAATCCTACTTTTTACAATTTTATCCCAGATTTTTAATTTTCTCGCCATACCGCTGTTCACATCAAACACAGTCAAAATTTATTTTTGTGTTTTTATACATGCAGAGGCGATTTCCAGAAAAAAATTATTTAAATAAAAAGTCTCATATGTTTCTGAGTTTTTTGCCAGTCACTGACTAAATTGTAGTGGGTATTTTTAATTATAATTTCTAATTTTTACATCTATTAAGGTATTGACTATTACAAAGATCTTATTGCCAAACTAAGAGCAAACAATATTGAACCCATTGTCACCATGCATCACTGGGATAACCCTAGAGCTATAGAAGATGAAGGAGGTTTTCTAAACGAGGTATGTCAAACGGTAAATTAATTGGAATGGAATAACTGATTTCTATTATTTGTATAGAAAATATTGTTGGGTACACGCCAAAAGTCTATCTGAAACGAATGGGACCGCTTTGGTCCTGATCTCGGGGTATAGCGAACTGACCCTGCTCAGCCCTATTAACCTCTATGAACTGTCCTGTCGCCTGAAACACTGAAGAAAAACCCCAAAAAAACAAAAAATTTAATTAAATATTTTAAATTTAAATACTAGTTAATTATTTATTTTAAGTTTATAACTTTATTTTAACTTAACAGCGGTCCAATTCTTTCGGGATAGACTTTTGGCGTTTACCCAACAAAAAGACCATTGAATTAATGAATTCGCCTAACCAATAAAGAGCATATCTTCAAGAAAATATTATTAACAAAATTAAATTATGTAACAATATACTGAATGATACAGATTGTTGTTACCGGTTACCCCCATTTTTTCTAGATTTAAAAGAGAACCTATTTTTACCGGTATATTAACATTATAAACTAATATACTTTTGCATTATCACAATCTTAAAATCACCCTAAGTATAAGCGAAACCACTATCTATTTTTTTTTATTTTAAACCAAGGTGCCATTTTTTTATTTATTTCTTATAAGAATCTCTTTTTAATTATATGACTATAGGTTATTTTTAAGAAAACCTAAGTGCTTGCTTTGAAAAATATTTTTGGTTGGTAGGCTACCTTACGTTTTATACATGTTGTTTTTTAAACACTGTAAACATTTTAAAAACAATTATTTTAGTAAAAATTAAGACTGGATATAACCCTAATTTAAATAAGTATTTATTTTTGTTGTTACTTTATTGTTATTAAAAAAATAATAAAACTTACTTTTTAAAGAATGCAATGCAATGCCGCAATGCTTCTTTTATGGTCTAAACATCTGCAATTAAGTAAATTTAGTTATTTTTTTAATAAACAAGATACAAAATTAGGAAACTATAAAAGATTTATTTTTATTTAGTTAACTTAAAGAAAGCATAACCTTTTTGTTACACACATTTACACAGAAAGTGGCGTACTTTTTTTTCTTAGAACTATTCTTTCTGTTCCCGCTCGAGTCGTCACTGAACTTATCAAATGTAATTTAGTAAGTAATAAATTTTCTCTTTAATGTCAATAATGATATTGCCAAATTAAAAAAAAAAAAAATGGGAATAGGATATTTATTAACATAAAGTTTGTTTTTTTACAAGTCCAACACCCTGTATAGAAACATTTCTATAAAATTTAAAGCTATAGGTAAAATCCCTTTTTCGCGACAAAGCGCAACATAATTTAAATTTTAAAATGGCGACCATGGATTTTTAATTTTCAAATTTCCGTAATTGGGATGTTATACGGACCTTTAAGATCTGATGAAAATACTAATTGAATTTTATTCGTGAACCAAGCATTATGTTTTACTAAAACAATAATAATCAATTTATTATTATGCTTTTAGAGCATAATTCCAGCATTTGTTGACTACGCCACGCTACTTTGGGAGACCTTTGATGATATTAAATGGTGGACAACCTTTAATGAACCAAAACAAATCTGTAGTGGAGGCTATGATTCTGGTTGGACTTCGCCACAAAATTTAATCCCTGGCAGAGGTGGTTATATTTGTGCCCATAACTTGCTCAGGGCTCATGCTAAGGCTTACAGAGTTTATGATGAAAAGTTTAGAGCAAAACAAAATGGTAATTATTAAAAAATGTCATCAAAAAAGATACAAATAAAATAAAGATAAAATATATAATAAAATTCTTTAGTAGGAGAGCCCACGATGCTTAATGTGGATTTACTCGAGCGTCATAGGGATATTGAGTTGCAGAGCTTAGATGATAAGAAAAACAAAATGTTATATAATGTATACCTTTTCATTGGTGGGGGAAGTGACTATAGATTTTTAAATATGACAAAAAAAGACTAATATTATTTCGGCTTGTAAAAATCGTTCGGGTCGTATTGTAATATTTATTTTTAGGTATCCCTAAATTATTTTCTTTAAAATTAAAAATAGCCACGTTCGAAAATGCAAATCTGACGTTTTTTTTGTAGCTCTCTATTTCCTTTAAGTCATTCTCAAATTATCAGATTAGTAGAATATACACTGTTTAGCATGTAATTAACTCACCCAATCTTAATCTGATGTGCTCGACAATTTCTAATGGATATATTTTTGTTTTTTTTTAAAGATAATTCTACCTCCTTTGTGATGTGAGTTTCTCATATTTGGTGGAAAGTGTGACTGCTTTTCTTCCGTCCTGATGGTAAAACTGTGTGAGTAGTTAATCTGTGCCGCAAATTCCAAAGCAGTAGAGTCATTTTCGTTAATTGTAGTTTTTGGAGCTTTGTTTAAATTTCTTTTTTATATAAAAAATCATCTTACTAGATATAAAAAATGTTTTTTCTATTTTCTTTTCCTTGTGGTTCAGTTATTATTCCAAATAAAAGAAATGTTTTAATAAAATTTGTAAATAATAATAATCTTCTTAATAGAAAATATAATCCGATATTTAATAAGTAGCAATGATATATTTTATTTTAACGTGTGGTGTACGTTTTTAGAAACATAAACTTTTTTTAACGGAAACCTTAATTGACTGTGACATTTTTTTAAAAAGATCTTTTATAGGCTATACATACCAAGATATACTTTGAAAAAATACCGTAGTTTTAAACAGTACTATTTTTAAGTTTGTTATTTATGTCATTTAGCCCTAACCAATTATTGAACTAGGTTTATTTTCTCATTATCTCTTCCGGTACTATAAGTCTCTTTAAATCTATTATTTAAAAAAAAAAGGCATTTGGATATATGTTTGTAATAATTGAAGACACTAACTTTTAGAAATTAATTTTTTTTTTTTAAGTTTTTTAAAACGTTTAACGAGACATTAAAAAGTACTTTAAATTTATTTTACTGTAAGAAACTAAAATAAAATGATTTAAGTAAATAACAAATTCCTACAATTGAAAAAGTAGGAATTAATTCAACAGCCTAAATTTACTACAATGATAATTTAAATAGGGCTTTAAGTTAAACTTAGCAAAAAAACCTTATTTTTTAGACCTTATCGAAAATTTCACTACTGTATTGTCTATAGGCTATGCTATTTCTTTTAAAAACCAAATTTGTTGCCTATCGGACACAAGGCCTACACGTAATAATCATAAAATATATTTGTTATGTAAACTGAGTCTTACAAGCATATGTAAGTTAAAATATTCATAAAAGACTGTCAAAAAAATGAAATTTTTAACAATACTAGTTTGCTTATTTTGCAGTCAACTAGAAAAACGCACAAATTAAAAAATTGTTCCAAAAATTAGTTTGTTTGTTTTATTGCAAGTATCTTTTTGTTAGACATCGTTGAAAAGCTTATACAAAGCCTTTTTAAAAATGCAGTAGCCACCTATGGTTTCCATTAAAAAAAATCAAGTTTGTGTTGTAGCTCAAAAACGGACCTTAAATGACCTTAAATATCGGATTATACCATTTTTAAGATGTTAATTATCTACAAATTTTACATTCACACTTTTTTTTCTCTTTGAATATTAATTAAGTTACAGAAAAAAAAACAATTTTTTGAAAAAACGGTTTTTTAAAAATATCTAGTAAGCAATGATTTTTTTGGACGAAAGAAAAAGTAATTAAACTAAGTCCTAAAAACTACAATTCTTTCCTTATTTAAACATCTCTATGGCTGCAGAGGTTTCTTGGAGCCCTGTACTAAAGATTGAAAAACTTTACCCTGTAACGATAGCAAGTACTCCTTCACTCCACTTTTCAGGTTCTCAAACCAATCTCTCAACCCGACTAGGAAAACAAACGCAGGGCGATGCAGATATCTCTTTTACAGGATCTTAATTTGATATTGGATTGGGGCGCCAAAAATCTCGTTCAATTTAATGCATCCAAAACACAATCATGTTCCTTGTCGCGTGAAAAATCATCAAACACTCATCCTTTGCTTATGAGTGGCCAGGTTTTGCAAAGCGTGGACACATTTAACCTTGTAGGCATCACATTTGAGAATAACCTTAACTGGCATAAAAACATTGTATCTATAGCCACCGCAGCTTCAAAAAAGCTTGGATTTCTTTTCCGAGCCAAAAGTATTTTTTCTCCTTCCAATTCATACACTTTGTATGTGTCCTAAATTCGACCCTCCCTGGAATATTGTTCTTATGTCTGGAGAATGGCATCCTCTACCACCCTCAGCATTCTTGATGCCATTCAAAGAAGAGCTGTTCGTCTTATTAATGATCCTTTACTTACTCAAAGACTTCCTTCTCTTACCCATCATCGAGCTGTGGGAGATCTATCGCTCTTCTATAGATACTTTTACGGCTTCTGCTCCGACGAAGTATCCAGTATAGTCCCTCCTCTTGCAGCTCCCAACAGAGAAATTCGTGGTGCCGCGCATATGCATCCCTATACAGTTCAATTAGACAGGCCCCGAACTTCCCATTTCGCTTCGTTCTTTTATCCCTAGAATTTCTAGACTGTGGAACCTACTGCCAGCGGTGGACTTTCCTTCCGCCCCAAATCTTCAAGTTTTTAAGTCCCGTGTTAACAAACTTCCCTTACCCTGCTTAACACACACGGTACGTTAGTATTTAGGCTTTCAGCCTTCGTGGATTGTCCAAAGTTAAAAAAAAAAAGATCTCTTAGGATGGATTTCTCGTAGATATTCGACTTTTGCACGAAAATGTAGTTGATGTAATTATCTATCCAAATAAAATAGTCTCAAAAAAAAATCATAAGTATACTGTGGTTATTTCCCATTAAAATATAAAATTTTCTTACCCATTTTGCATTAAAATAAATTGACTAGAAAATTATTAAAAATATTATTTAAGCAAATTTATGTTTTTGTAACTAAATATGAATAATATTAAAAAACTACAAAATAATAACCAAAAAAGTGCCATTCAAGAAATTTAGAATAAATGGGTATAACTAACTAACTGTAATTAAATATAGAAAAAAATATGATGATAACCACTGGCTTTGACAACCCACTTTGGTTGTAAAAATTTATATATATATATATATATATATATATATATATATATATATATATATATATATATATATATATATATATATATATATATATATATATATTATGGATTGTGGAGGGGAGGATAACTATCTTTTATGGCGGACAAGTTGAAAAGTGGCAATCGGAATGTAGCAAATTGGGATGGCGCCACAGTAGCCAGTGGAGAGATTTTGGTATTTCTTTCCTTTTTTATGTTGTATCTATCTGTCCTTTTTCATTTTGTATCTCACTCTAATAATTCATGCTCATTGGTTAAAAAATCTCCTCTGGCTACTGTGGCGCCACCTAAGTTGCACCTTTCGACGGACACTTTTTAAAACATTTAGATGGTTATCTTCCCCTCCAGCATCCATAAATATATATGTACATATATATGTACATACATATATATTTATATATATATATATATATATATATATATATATATATATATATATATATATATATATATATATATATATATATATATATATTAATAAAAGGTAAAGTTCTTTGGGCATATGGCTCATCAATGACTGTAAAAATAAATAAATAAAAAATACCCTGTAAGAATCTCGGCTACTATGGTTGGTTGTTTAAAAATTACGGAGTCTCCAAAGAAAATGGAATACCCCGGACCCGACCAGGACGGTGACACGTGTTTCGTCTTCGTTAAGACTTGTCAATCCGCTTCAGGTCGCTAGACGCCTTGATGACGCCCCGACTGACTGTAAATATTCTTTCTGGATCCCAGAACTAATAAATACAGACAGCGGTGCCATCTCACCAAGAAATTCAAAAACAACCAGCCATAGCATCGAGAGGTTAAGGTGGTAGGTAAGAGTGCGCCATCTAGTTGTATAGTGGCAAAAGTTAAAAATGCAACATACTGTTATGCCAACAAACCATATGGAAACTGGCCGCTCATCAGTCTGCGGGTTTGCAGAATAATATAACTTTTGCCATATACAACTAGATGGCGCACTTTTTACCTACCACCTTTAACCTCTCGATGCTATGGCTGGTTGTTTTTGAATTTCTTGGTGAGATGGCACCGCTGTCTGTATTTATTAGTTCTGGGATCCAGAAAGAATATTTACAGTCAGTCGGGGCGTCATCAAGGCGTCTAGCGACCTGAAGCGGTTTGACAAGTCTTAACGAAGACGAAACACGTGTCACCGTCTTGGTCGGGCCCGGGGTATTCCATTTTCTTTGGAGACTCCGTAATTTTTAAACAACCAACCATAGTAGCCGAATTCTTACAGGGTATTTTTTATTTATTTATTTTTACAGTCATTGATGAGCCATATGCCCAAAGAACTTTACCTTTTATTAATGTATTTATATCAAGGCTCAAGAACCATTCACTTTTATATATATATATATATATATATATATATATATATATATATATATATATATATATATATATATATATATATATATTAATGAACGTATTTAATTTTTAAATTTATCGTGTTTACATACTTTCATATTCTTTTTGTTACGCACAAAAAAAATGTATTCTAATAAAAGCAGAAATTTTTATTTTTTATATATAATATGGTTATAAATTGGTTACTTTCACTTTAAAATAAACATAATTTTACAAAAATCTATACAAAAGAATTATTTCTTGCCGTTGGTTAACTACCAAAATAAGTGAAAAGACGTAAACCACGCTTCTTTATTAACAACAACGTAACACTTCAATAATAATATTGCAAAAAAAGGAACGTGAGGATAAATATGTTGTAAAAAGAAGTTCGCTTCTGTAATAATAGGTATAATTGATTTCTCACGAGACAGTAAATGTCACTTTAAATGATACGGTTGTCACTTTGTAAAAATATAATAATTTCGTTTGTAAAGATGTGTTTTTTAACGTCTGGTTTTAATATCCTTAAACTAAAATATGGTTTTAAACTTTTTTCCGAAACTATTGTATTGTACATTTAACTTGTATAAAAAATGGAGTTTACAATGCATCTATACACAGTTTAATATATGTGAGTACAATATAATTTATTTTTTAAAGCAAGAAATATAGCGGAAATGGGGACAAAAATAAAAGACATCGTTTAATAGATTGGCTAAATCTAATCTTTTTTCTATTTATTTCTGACTTTTAATTCAAACACTTTGGAGGAGTGAGTTTAAAATTTAAGGTTTAAAACAGCTTCGAACTGGTCACGAAATGGTCATCCGTACATTAACTTTTACAGCGTGTTTAAAATATGAAGAAGGTCATCGAAACATTTTTTAACGCTTTAAATTAATGGGTCACAAAATGGTTAACATTGATAAGTGTGATTAATTAATTGGTCTGCAAGATTAAAGGAGTTCTGTGTTAAAATGAAGACATTTATGGACGAGAAAATTTTAAAAGCGGTCCAAAACTAAAATTTTTACATAGATTAAAAAATAACAAATTCTTAAAGCAAGTTTAAATTAGAGAATTGGTCACAGATATTTATTATTTGGTCAAAGCTACTAAAAAAAATATAAAGAGTTTAAAATTTAAAGGTCACCAATTGTTAAATAAATATATTTAGCATCTTAACATTAACATTCGGAGGTCCTTCGATGTTAGAATAATTGGTCACGAATTGGTCACAATTGGTCATTAGATCACAGTAATTGGTCAGCAGTAAAATAGAATTAAGAGAAACTATTTAAAATTTATTATTTGCTCCCTAAGTTGGGAGGTCATCCGGCACGACATGAATTGGTCACAAATTGTTCATGATTGGTCAATAAGTTACGGTAATTGGTTAGCAGTAAAGCAGACTTTAAAAAATTTGTTTTAAAATTATTACTTTACTACACAGTATAAAGCAAAGTCGCTTGCCGCGTTTGTTCCTATGTCTGTATGTATGTATGTATGTATGCTTAGATCTTTAAAACTAATCAACGGATTTTATTGCAGTTTTTTTAATTAGATAAATTATTTTAAGAGGATGGTTTACTGATAATTTTAAGATTTCTAATGTGAAATTGTAATTTACCACATCCTTTGCGAGAAGGGGAATAGTGTTACTCGCCGCGGGCCAAAGCTAGTGTTGCATACAAATAGGTAGCACCCCATCTCAACATATAGTGCCCATTTAATGATATATAAATTGGTCACAAATTGATCACGGTTGACCAGTCGGTTGCAGCGATTGGTCAGTGGTTTAGGAGAATATACAGGAATTGTTGGACACAGTTTTTTTACTATATATGTAGCGCTTTAATATCAACACGCAGAGCTCATTCCATGCTACAAAACATGGTCACGAATTTGTGCCGATTGGTCAGTAGATCACCAAGACCAATTAAGCTGACATTTTGTATACCCTTTTAGTTTGCATGGTTATCTGTTTGACGTCAGTTTAACATGGCGAAACACCCAAGGTGGCGGAAAAGTTATTTTTAATACACCTTTACAATACGAGTGTTGAATGACATCGGAGTAATAAAAAGTACAAATAGTAAACATTTTTTAAAATATTTTAAATTTATATCTTTTAAAATGTTGACGGTTTGTACTGTCGTCAGATGTCTAACATAAAATTATGCACATCCTTTCCGAAAAAGCTGTACCTAATTAAATATTCAATAAGTTAACTTATTGAAGTATATGAACCTGTATAATTATATTTTTTACTGCTTCTTAATGAATTGTACAGCACACGATGTAAATCATATAAAAATTTAATTTATTTAAATTTTTTTATCTATAATCGTACCTTTATAGCTTTAAAATGAGAACATAAAAGATAACAGTTGTTTTTTAATAATGTGTGTTTATAAACAGTTTTAGGTAATTTATTATTTTCACAAGAATGTCCACTAAATTTTGTAAAATTATAACTTGAGAGTGTTTTTGTTTTCTTTTTCGGTTAACGCTGACCACGTTTATGTGACAAATGTAAATAAATTTAAGAAAAACTAGTTTAATCAAATATTTCATAGGGTATTAATAAACTATAAAAGTTTCTTAATAGAATGAAAGGTATGAGCACTAAAGTGGAACGAAAAATACTTTTTTTTCAAATCATTTTCGTACAGTCTTCAAAATGTGCCACTGGATATACAAAAACTCGTGTTAAAATCGGAACGCCCTAACTTTTTATATAAATAAAAACTTAAGCTGGTAAACCAATATTAAGACTCTTTGTTTGACCTCCGGACAATGCGGACGTGCGTAGAGGACTACAAAGTTCTTCCCGGAGTGGCGGTTAGAGGTGCCGTACGAACGTTTTTTACCTTCGGGGATCAAAGAAAGATTCACGCTAAATTGACGGCATCTTTCTTCTGGATCTAAGCGCTGTGAGCGAAGATTCCTATAAGCTGATGGTATCCTGTTTGGTGGTGAACACGAGGTATTTCTCAAATGGCGGGAAATAGATGGGCGTGCCATGGGAACTGTCAGTAGTGAAAGTAAAGGTTATACGTAACACCACTAGCAGGTCTTGGTTTGACAGCCGACAATTTATGCATTGCATCGATTGTAGAATTATTTTTGTTTTCTTTTGGAATTTCTGGGAGCTACGAGCCCGATTATCCAGATTTTCCACCGACGAAGCCCTGGAAAGCATAGTCCGGAAGGGGAGAGTGGTGGTTTGGACCTGAAGAGACCAAAACCAAAAAAAAAAAATATATAGAGAGAAACCAATATTAAATCAGAAAATTTGTATTAAACAGGGTTAATTTAGGCATTTTCAAAAAACAAAACAAAAAAATAAATATCTGAATAGAAGCTCACCATTAAAAATTATGTAATGTCTTAATAACTTTTTGTTTCTATTTGCAGCATCGTTCGGATTATTCAAGTAAAAAAAAGTATTAAAAAACATAATCCAAATATTTATCGTATGAAATACTTCCGACAAGAAACTATAAAAACACTTAGATATTTATATCGCGTCTTTTTAGGCGTTTGGAAATTAATCCGCTCGGTCGTCATCTTGTAATTCATTAATTTAAAGATGTCCTAAAATAAAAGCAAAGGAGTTAAAAATACAGAAAATTAGCTTGACATTAGGTTAACAACTATATTGATGCATATAGGAGGACCCCACATTCTTAATCACAGTTGCTGCAGTCGATCAAAACACAAGTAGACAACTAAAAGGTCTACAATAGACTTTATAATTTAAGTTTCTTATACATAATAAACATACCCTAACAGATATTTTTTTTTAAATTGTCACATGTGTTTTATCATTATATAATTGTATATCTAATATTATTTATTTAGCGCATTTCTTGAGCAACAGAGAAATTCGTAGTGCCGTAAGTATGTATACCTATACAGACCAACTAAACAGGGCCCGAACTTTCCACTTTGTTCGTTCTTTTATCCCTAGAGTTTCTACAATGTGAAACCTGCTGCGGAGGTCTTTTCTTTCCCTTCAAATCTTCAAGGTTTTAACTCCCGTGTTAACAAACTCCCTCTTACCTTGCTAAAGACACCCACGGTATGTTAGAATTTAGGCTTTCAGCCTTTGTAGATTGTCCGAAGATAAAAAAGCTACTATACTTTTATAACCAGTGCGTTTTTCTACGAAATAAAATTATTTGGTAATGAACAGTTAAAAGGACCTTTTAATAGGTGTTATTAACCATGGACCCGGTGGTCCATGGTGAAAAACACAAAAACAAGGGTCCTGTTATATGGTAAATATTGTTGCCCTTCAGTAGGATATAAACGGTTCCATTGATAAGTCGTGCCAGTAGGGCGAAACTCATCTAGGGAGAAAGTCGCAAGTGAATACCCTAAAAGGCAAGGTGTCTTCTTTTGAAAATTTTCGCTTCATGGAACTCGTCTTATTTAGGTAGGTACTTAAGAGTTCATCAACAGGTCCCAAAAACGGTATTTTAGGGTCTAGGGCATAACATTTTTTGGAAAAACGACTTAATATATTTTATTTAATCAAAAACGTAGTGTATTTCGAAAGGCACTTTAACGCTTCTATAGTAATAGTTTTTTGAGAAGAGAGTCCTGTTTTAAATGACAACTTGGCAAATTTGGTTTAAAATTTCATCAATTTTTTATATTTACCAAATTCTCTTTTGAAACAGGACTCTATTTAAAAAAATATTACCATATAAGCGGTAAAGCGACTTTACATATACACTTCGTTTTTGATTTAATAAATTATGTTTATTAAGGGTTTTCCTAAAAAGGTATGACCTAGACCCTAAAATGCCGTTTTTGAAACCTGTTGATGGACTTTTAATAAAGTTATGCAAAAAGAAATCAAGTTTAATACTTTGTTAATTAGATTTTGTTTAAATAATTTCTACTAAAAAAAGTTTTAATTAACAATATAATAAATTTAAAAAAATGCATAACTTTATAAGAAGAGCTCTACGAAGCAAAAATGTATAAATCAATTATTTAAAACTTTTATGACATCCTAAACCCGTTAAAAAATTGCTAATTAGCAAATAAATAATTTTTTGAAAAATTTTGACACTAGAATTTTTAAAAAATTTTAATTATTATTTAATTGCAAAAATCACTTCTGTCGCGAATCGCGCCAAGCGAAAACCGATTTTCAACGATAAATAAAAATTATAAATATTAGAGGTACAATTTCGGGAATCCAAAATTTTTTACTAAAATTTCCTGCTGTTTTAAATACTTTAATAATAGTTAGGCTATCACTTTTACTTTTTAGGATTTGGCAAAGAGCTGGACGGCTTTTTACCAACTATTGTTTTTTTGCAGAAAATTCAAAATACGTCCTTTTTTAGATGCCATTCTAGATCGTTGAAACCATCAACCTTAAAGAGACTTGTAACTATTTTTTGCAGATAATTAACTTCTTGACTAAAATATCTGGTTATCCGACGAAACAAAGGTATTTTATATTCATGTTTTTAAAATTATACACCTCTTGTAACGTTTAAACATCTTTTGATTATTTTTTCCGTCAAAATTTAATAAATACCCAATATTATATTTATAATTATATCCGGTAACGTTTGAAAGCAACTTAAAACTAAAATTCCCACATCCCATCTTTTTTCGTATTTTATTACAAAATAATAAAAAAGACCATTTAAATGCAAAATCGACAATTTATTGGGACAGTTACAAACTTCGAACAATTAAAAACAATATTGTCCGTCAACTCGCCTATTATCCTAAAGTCTATCTATTTTTGTGCGATATTTTGTAAGAATATGCTTAAATAACAATGGCGCCAAGACCTGTTTGGTTTAAAGAAAATTATCTATGCGCATATATTAAAAATCTTTATTTTAAATATTAGACAACTCCACAAGACATCCATTTTTCGCTACGCTTGTGATTTATACAACTTTGCCGAATTCAATTTTTGTACAGTATTAAAAAGCGGTTTAAAAAAATAATCTAGATTTAAAGAAATAATTGAAAATCAGTTTAAAAATGTATCTTGGGTACATTATGCGCTTTTAAAAATCTCATCATTACTATAAATTAGATTCATTTAAATGTTGGGGCATTCCACGCAAATGGGAAAATGACTGAAATTTTTAGAAAGCTGCTATAGGCTTGCAGTTCAGGGTGTAAAAGTGGCAAAAAAATGTTTCCTCCTAAAATCAAAAATTAATATGTCCGACTGTTTCTTACATGATCTGAAGTGCTCAAAAAATAGCATACACTCTAATCTGCCCGCTATAGTAAGATTGAAAAATCTTCTCATCGGTAAATACGACCCTTTCCCAAAAATCCATACCTTGCGGTAAATATTCCAGTGCAAACCCATTCTTTGCTCTTTATTCATATCGGTCAAAAATGGCTTTTTAGCAGCTTCACTGCTTCTCAATTCTGAATTTTTCCTAATACGATTTCTTGCCGTTCTTACTCTCCCAGGAAAATTAGTTTGGTTGCGTGCTTCTACAGCTGTCTGAAATGGATTGTTTCGCAAAAAATCCATCCGATCATTAGCTTGATTTTCGTTTGAAATTTTTCTTTTACCACTTACTACCACAATAATCCTGGATTATTCCATTTAGTTCTAAGGCTTTGAATAGTGCTTCTTGGTTTCCCAACTTGCTGAGCTATTCTTCCCAGAGAAACTCCTTCTTCGAATAGAGTAATTACTCTCGCCTTCTCTAGTTCATTCATTTTCCAAAATTAAAAAAGTAAAATAATATAATTTTGAAATGTGTGACAGATAACAATTTGTCAAGTAAGGTATATTTCCAGGTGATCCAGGTAGGCAAAAGCCAACATCACACTGGCCACCATGTATTAATTATAATAGTTCTTTTTATTTATTCTAAATAAATTATACTTAAATACATAAATAATAATGTTTTAGGTTAAAAATAATATATATTTTTTAATAAACAACTTCATGTACACAATGCCTGCCCCACCAGTCCCAAATAAAAAAAAATGCTTCTACGTAGGTAATCAGTCCAATTATATTATATATTATATAATAATAAAGGTCCATATATGGGATAAATTTTATATTGAAAGAAAATATTTCTTAAAAGATCAGTGGCTAAACTAAAATTCGACTTAAGTATGCCACGGTAAGAGAGAAGGATTTTTCGATGTCCCACCAGTCAGGCTCAATCGAGTGATAATTTCGAGAATTCTAGAAAGTAATCAAAGTTTTTTACAAAAGGAATGTTGTCAATTCGCTATTATTTTATATTACAAGATACGTTTTATTATAGTCTAATTTTATATTACATTATTATAGCTTTTTAAATAATTAGTGGAATTATAGAGAGCCCTGTTATATTTCTTTAAAATTTAGGCTAAATGCATTGTCAAATGAGAGCAAAATTGGAGGGGTAAAGAGGCAAATGGGTTTAAGTAACACATTTGTTATTTTAAAAGAACACCCATAAACAAAAAAAAACGGACAAACAAATTTTGTTCACATTTATTCTCAAAGAACTTTGTGGATTTTTGACCGACTTCAATTATTTTTTGGTCCAGTTTTAGTTTCTTTTATCAAAATAATTATTTAAAATGGGAAAATTAAAAAGTTTCATAGGATTAGGTGTTGTACAGGGAAAAGCCAAATGTTGCATTTTAACTCCAATTTTTAAACACCCTGTGGAATAATTTAACGTCACAAATTACTAACAGTATATTATAAAACAATGCAATTTAATTATGATGGTCGTCATATCCGCTATATTGCGAACATATTGGAAAAACTTAAGGTTTGGATGGTCATATTTTCGGAACTAATAAAGATAACTATGACAAATGTAGTATTTTTTAAACGTCCCTAACAGATATTTTTACTGGTTTAAAAACTACAAAACTAATTTAAGAAACTTATATTTTTATTAATAACTAGCTGACCCGGCAAACGTTGTTTTGCCATATAAATAATTTTTAAGATGTTAAGGGTGGACAACCCTTATCACTAAGGGGAATGAAAAGTAGATGTTGGCCTATTCTTAGACCTACTCAATATGCTCACAAAATTTTATGATAATCGGTCAAACCGTTTCGGAGGAGTACGGAAACGAACATTGTGACACGAGAATTTTATATAAACGATTTAATAATCAAAAATAAAAATTTTGAGGAAAATGTAAAATTATACCTTTACACCCGATACACAAATTTTATTGTCTTATGTAAAAATTAGTTTTTCCTTTTAAAATAAAGATAGTGATATAAATAAAAAAAAATGTTAAGAAAAGATGAAACTTAAAATCAAATACACTGGTAATAATTCCACATGCTGTTCAAAAATGCAACATTTGATTCTCCCTATATAACACATAATCCCATAAAACTTTTTGCAATCTCTATACTAAATAATAAATTCAATAGAAGGAGCTACAACTTCCCCAGAAGATAATTAAAATTGGTCACAAATCAAAAAAGTTATTTAAGATTGAATTTGACCAAAATGTTGTTTGTCCGGTTCTTTTTGTCTAGGAGTGTATTTGACTTTAAAATCACTTTTCTTCTACAAAATTTGTTAAAATGTTTTTGAAATGTTTTTAGTAGTTTTTAAAATGCTAAGTATATTTTTTAAGAGTATTCCAAGCAGCAAACTGACGTAATTTTTAAGTCATTTTTGGTCATTTTGGTCATAGGACGTCATCAGACCAAAATTATGACGTCATTTTAACGTCATTTTAATGACGTGTTTTTGACGTCGTTGAAGGTACATCTTTTCGACGTCATTTTTTCATCATACTTGCTCATCAAAATCTAATAACGTCATGTTTAGAAAACCCGCCAGAAAAATTTTGTGACATTATATGATTTGTGTCAAAATCCAACTAAAATATCATATGACGGAAAAATGAGACTAATAATTTTACAAAATTGAAATAGGAGAAAACTCTACCGATAGATGGAGTAATGGACAATAAACTACTACGTTAATTCAACATCTTAGCTTTTTATCGCCTACACCGTACAAGACCAACATAGTTCGAGACCGGTCTGCGGTTGCTGTACTCAATTAGCTTTAAAAGAAATATCTTTGGCTAGTGTAAAAATCTGCATCTCCAGATTGGACAGTGTCCCAAGAGAAGCGACCTTGCAATGCAAGGAAATTGCAAGCAGTAAGGAGTTTTTTCCTATTTCAATTTTTAAATAAAATAACGTATCATTTTAGCTTTGAAAAAAATATATATGTGTAAATTTTTCGTCATCTAAAAAAGAGACGTCAATAAGACGTCAGCTTGCTGCTTGGGATGTCTATGCCTCCACACTACCTGGATTCCCCCATTGCAATATAGTAAAGTATACCCGTATACCTCATGCATCAATGTTATTCTCTCAAGAATATTTAAATAAATTTATATAAAATTTTATCTATGTACATTATTTCAAAGTTCTACCTTAACAATTTTCCAACGACTTAACAAGAAATATAATAATTTGAGGTCAGGCTGTAATTATATATTCCAAATACCCGACTTGGATTTTATAGACTGAATATGTTCAGAAGCAAACCGGTACGAAAACCAACCCGAGTTGTTTAAAATCCAAAGTAAATAAGAAATAAAAAAATATGAGTAAAGACACACAAACTGACACTTTTTAAATTTTTAAGTAACCGTGTAAAGATGCCTGTAACTTTTCGTAAGGAATGTCATGTAAGCTTTATCTTAAAATTGGCGGAACAGTATAATCTTGTAGTGTATGACAGCCCTTAAGAAGTCAGTAATAAGCGTGGAAAATAATTGTTTTGTGTAATTTTTGGGAAATTTAACTAAGGACAAAACTGCTTGGGTTTTATAAAAAAATGGAAAAAAATCAAAGTACACTAGTTTGATTTTAACGTCTGTGATAGACAAAAATTAGCCTGCCCCTGATTTTAATTCTTAAAAGTGGTCTTACCCCCAAGCAGCAAGCTGACGCCATTATGAAGTAATTTTTAAGTCATTTTTGGTCATAGGACGTCATCAAACCAAATTTATGACGTCATTTTACATCATTTGAATAACGTGTTTTTGACGTCGTTGAAGTGACGTCTTTTCGACGTTATTTTTTCCTCATACTAGCTCATCCGCCAGAAAAATTTTGTGACATTATATGATTCGTGTGAAAACCCAACCGAAATATCATAAGACAGAAAAATAAGACTAATAATTTTACAAAATTGAAATAGGAAAAAATCTACCGATAGATGGCGTAATGGACAATAAACTACTATGTTTGTTTAACATCTTCGCTTTTTATCGCCTACACCGTACCGATGAGACCAAAATAGTTCGTGACCGGTCTGCGATTGGTAAGCTTCGACAGAAATGTCTTTAGCTAGTGTAACAATCTGCATCCCCAGGTTGGACATTGTCCCGAAAGATGCAACCTTGCAGTGCAAGGATATTGCAAGAAGTAAGGAGTTTTTTTCTATTTCAATTTTCAAATAAAATATTTTTTAGCTTTAAAAAAAAGTATATGGGTCAATTTTTCGTCATCTTAAAGACGTCATTAACGGGATGTCTTTTATCTGTGACTTAGGGAGGTCAATTTAATGTCATTTTGTCGTCCTCCTATGACGTCTTTGCTGACCAAAAATACTAAAAAGTCAGCTTGCTGCTTGGGCGATGAAGAATTACCTTGACAAAAAATTTAAGCATAATTAAAACAATTTTTTTAAAGACAAACTTAAATACAGGTCTACCCAATATGCCGAGGAAGTCCAATATGTTTTTTTGTTTAACAGGATATGACAAAAAGGTTTATAAAAACGTTATGAAAGGGTCTTGAAAAGTGCATGCTCGGAAAAGAGTGGAGTAAATAGAGTGTAATAATAAGTAATGACTAAGGAGTTTCGTTTTTCTTAATTTTTACCCTTATTTCTTTTTACAGCTGCAAAAGTGAACTTTGCCTTTTAAAAGTGTTTAGAATTTTAGCAAACTTTTATATTTAAATAACATTTGTAATCGCTATGCCGGCAAATTTTTAGTTATTTACCGTTAAATTTAATTAATTTTGTGTTAAATATATTTTTAAAAACCTTTACATGATTAAATTCTTTCTTCTCTTTTGATACTCCTTTACTTTAACAAGAAATTTTTCTTCTCCAACGTGCTGCGATATGGTTTCCTCTTTTAAAAAAATATAAAGACTTTGTCATATAATTTAAATAATTCTGATCCCAGCAGTTTCCAATATCTAAAGCAACACAGGTACTATTCTTATGCATCTTTTTACATTTCATTAAAAAAAGACGCAATTTTTATTTTTTTTGTTTCTTTATCTTCTAAATAACGAAGATATAAAACTGATATCTGCAGAGATTTTCCTTTTTCCTTTAAATTTTTCAGACTTAGGGTCCTGTCATAATTAATTTCCCTTCACACTTAAATCCAAAAGCATAAAATCTTCGTAAACTTCTCCAACGTAAAAAAGTATTCCAAGCAGCAAGCTGACGTCATTATGACTATGATCTGATCTATATATATATATATATATATATGTATATATATATATATATATATATATATATATATATATATATATATATATATATATATATATATATATATATATATATAGATATATATATAATTACTAGTCTTACTTTTCCGTCATATAATATTTCAGTTGGATTTTGACACGAATCATATAATGTCACAAATATATATATATATATATATATATATATATATATATATATATATATACTACTACTACTACTACGTTAATTCAACATCTTCGCTTTTTATCGCCTACACCGTACCGATGAGACCAAAATAGTTCGAGACCGGTCTGCGGTTGGTGTACTCAATTAGCTTTAAAAGAAATATCTTCGGCTAGTGTAGAAATCTGCATCTCCAGGTTGGACAGTGTCCCGAGAGAAGCGACCTTGCAGTGCAAGAAAATTGCAAGCAGTAAGGAGTTTTTTCCTATTTCAATTTTTAAATAAACTGATATCTGCAGAGATTTTCCCTTTTCCTTTAAATTTTTCAGAGTTAGGGTCCTGTCATAATTAATTCCCCTTCACACTTAAATACTAAAGCAGAAAATCTTCATAAACTTCACCAACGTAAAAACCTTACCTCAAGCAATGCGTGTTGAAACAAAGTAAACTAGCTCTATTAGAGACCAACTCAGGTGGCCCAAATAAACGTTTTCATTTTAAATGTCTACCGTCATATATTAAATACAAAGTAAAACCGCCGAAAGCTCCAAATACTTAACATCTATTTTTTTAATTCCATTCTTCTCATTAGGTGGTTTAAGACAAGCTTTCCATTAGTCCTTTTAACTAAACGACTAAAAGCCGAAAAAACAAAATACAAGATGAAGGCGAATATAACTAAATATAATTAAAGATTTGCATAATGGTGCTGATGCGCTTTAATTTTAAATGATATCGGCTTTAGTGTTATCTCATAAATGGTTTGTAGTGCTGGTTTATGTGTTGCAGGTTGTTGTAGTGCTGCGTTCTTAAATGACTGAACTTAGACCCACCTTAAAGGTCAATATGATTGTGACAATATTGAACGATAATATTGAACGTGCAAAGCCTTCGAGAGAGACATCGCTCTTTACATTAAACCGTTTTGACGTATCCAACCGATCGTCGACCTTGCAAATAGGAATTGCCGGTTTAGCCTTAATTAAAGTTTAGATCAACAAGTTCACCTTTGTTTAAATAATATTTTTGACAATTTTCTTTTTTGGGTTTTGTGCGGAAAAGTGCAAGGATGCATTTCTTGCAGGAGATTCTGGTATGTTCCTCAATCCTTTCGGGGTTAATAAATATCTCTTACTCAAAGCCCTTCTGAATTTTTCCTTTTTGTTGTAGCAAAAGAATTAGGAATAAGAGAAGCAAAGTAAATGATATCAGTGATTAATATTTTCCGCTATTAAAAAGTTAATATTATGTTAACTTCGTGAGTCGACGGATAATTGATACGAATTGACAAATACAAATAAATTTAAAATGTTCTGACCAATTAGAAAGCTTTGGGATCGACGTACCGACGGAAAACGGATGCATGAAAAGGAGGCTAAAGGGGTTCAATGAAACAATAATATTAATGACAATTATATTAAAGGCAAGAAAATTAGCCGGTCATTATAATAAAAGAGTGTTAATATTATTCACAGGTGTGCAAGGTATATTATTATCTTATACAAAAAAATCATCATCATAACATAGACAAAAAGCTGTTTTTGGTTAGCTCTTTACCCATACGGTATGTTGTCTCCTTCTTTTTTTTTTATTCATTACCAAAAAAGACGCAATTAGAAGCGGTAGAACCACCTTTCCACCTTTCTTAATTAAATCAATATTATTAACAGGAACTATTTGTTCTTTAAAATATTGCATTAATAATATTGCTTTATTAATATTGACCATGTTAGGGTGGCTTCATACTTTTTAAATTTAAATTGAATAAAAATAAAATACAGGGTCTTGGTTGGTTGGTTTAGGGCTAAGTTGTTTAGACTACAGCCAGATATGTCACCTGGGCTACGTCACTCGGGGTAGTGGATAGCTAAATAGTGTTTCAACTAGCCGGACGTATTTGAGAAGGCTTTAGTTTCAGTTTAAAATGTGTACTAAAAAATACTAATACGTCTAAAATGCTTATTAATTTTGGGGGTGGGGGGAGGGTTTATCGTCAATATGCAAAGGCCCAGCCCTAAAAACTTCTTTATTCTTGCTGACCAATTAATTAATCACCACCAACCAATGTTGACCATTTTGCGACCAATTGCATCGTTTTTATTTAAGCCATTTATGATTAATTTGAGGCGCTAAACATTTTTCGATGACTTTGATAATTTAAACACGCTGTAAAAATTAGTGTATAAATGACCAATTCTTCACATTAAGTGACCATTTACTAACATTTTGTGATTAATTCGGAGCTGTTTTTCCAACACATTTATTCACATTTTGGACCGCTAACTAGATGAGGCTAAAATAAGGAAATAAAAGTCCGAACTTTTCTTTAATTATATTAATAAAGAAAAAAGATTTATTAGAAATATTTTATGGCCAAATCTGTACTTTTCCTTATGTAAAGCTTTGTTTTTCAACAAGTACTGCATTTAAAAATGTATTATATTTTTTCTTAAACTTATACCTAAACTTTTTTAAACAAACAAAATACGGATTTCGTCACAATAGATCTACAGCAGATCTTCTTTCCTTCGTTTCACACAACTGGAACAAGTCTCTTGAGTTTCTAGGTGAGTCCCAGATCGTTGCTCTTGATATATCTAAAGCTTTCGACCAAGTCTGGCATGACGCACTTCTTAATAAACTTCCCTCCTACGGTCTTCCAAATAAACTCTGCTCTTGGCTCTCCAGTTATCTTTCTAATCGACGTATATCAGTCATTGTTGATGGCCATTCTTCAAGCTTTCACGAAATTAGTGCTGGAGTGCCTCAGGGTTCAGTACTAGCAACAACTTTGTTTCTTCTTCACATCAACCACCTTCTTTCTTCCACAACCAATCCCATTCATAGTTATGCTGACGATAGTACCTTTCACTCCACTTTTCAGGTTCCCAAACCAATCTCTCAACCCGACTTGGAAAGCAAACGCAGGGCGATGCAGATATCTCTTTCACAGGATCTTACTTTGATATTGGATTGGGGCGCAAAAAATCTCGTTCAGTTTAATGCATCCAAAACACAATCATGTTCCTTGTCGCGAAAAAATCATGAAACACTCATCCTTTGCTTATGAGTGGCCAGGTTTTGCAGAGCGGGGACACATTTAACCTTGTGGCCGTCACATTTGAGAATAACCTTAACTGGCATAAACACATTGTATCTATAGCCACCGCGGCTCCAAAAAGCTTGGATTTCTTTTCCGAGCCAAAAAGTATTTTTCTCCTTCCAATTTATACACTTTGTATGTGTCCCAAATTCGACCCTCTCTGGAATATTGTTCTCAGTCTGGGGAATGGCATCCCCTACAATCCTCAGCATTCTTAATGCCATTCGAAGAAGGGCTGCTCGTCTTATTAATGATCCTTTACTTACTCAAAGACTTCCTTCTCTTGCCCATCGTCGAGCTGTGGGAGATCTATCGCTCTTCTATAGATACTTTTACGGCTTTTGCTCCGACGAATTATCCAGTATAGTCCATCCTCTTGCAGCTCCCAACAGATAAACTCGTGGTGCCTCGCGTATGCATCCCTATAAGGTTCAATTGGACAGGCCCCGAACTTCCCATTTCGTTCGTTCTTTTATCCCTAGAGTTTCTAGACTGTGGAACCTACTGCCAGCGAAGGTCTTTCCTTCCCCCAATCTTCAAGTTTTTAAGTCCCGTGTTAACAAACTTCCTCTTACCCTGCTTAAAGACACCCACGGTACGTTAGTATATAGGCTTCCAGCCTTCGTGGAATGTCCAAAGATAAAAAAAAGTTTGCTCTTAGAAAAAGTTGCAGACGTCGAGCTTTCCAAAAGGCAAGTTACGATGCTAGCAAATTTAATTTAGTATTAAAATCAACGCTTTTAAAACGAAAGTAAAGTAATTTTTGAACGCAGTCATTCCCATAATACCAATACGTGAAAAGAGATGAGCAGATACATAAAATATCAAAGTACATAATTTCAATTTAGGAGTTAATTTATTATAAAAAAGGCCCTTGGGTGTTTCGCGATTGGAGATTTCGAGCGTCGTTAAGAGATTTTTGCCTTTACAATAAGAGAATAAATAAACGTTTACATGAAAATTAAATTTGGAAGGCCTATAATTAAGCCGTTAAAATGCTAACGCTCTGAAAGGATGAAGCAAAAAGAGTTAAACATTTAAAGGGTATTATTATCAGTAAATTTGGATACAATATGACGCCAATGGCATTTTTTAATTGATATTTCTATTTCCTTTCCTTTAATTAATTAAGAACCATACACAGTGACCGTTAGAAAGTTAAACACATACAAAAAAATAATCTTAATACGTTTAAAAACTTTTTGTACGACCGGGCGGAAAATACAATTTTATGCCCCCATTTAAAGGCGTAAAATTGCACTTTTACGCCCTAGGGCAAAAAAGTATCAAAAATGCCCGCACTTGTAAAAGAGGGCGTAAAATAGCACTTTTACGCCCTAGGACAAAAAAGGTATCAAAAACGCCCTCATTTATATATTTATAAAACCATAATAAAATAAATAATGCCCAATTTTTTTTGACAAAACGACAATTTATTTAATTAAACATATATTAAAAGTATACTGATTACAATTTAAAACATTAAAAAGCCGATAAATTTTCTTCTTACTATAGAAAATGCTTGTATATTAATTTCAGTCGTAGAAAAAATATTGTTTGCATCTCTGGCGTAAAGCACTTTTACGCCCACAGCTGATTGTTGCCCTCGTGGAGCTCGGGAAACAACTTTTAGCCGCGGGCGTAAAAATGTTATTTTACGCCCTTGGTTCAAAAATAACTATTTTGATATTTCTGCTTTTCTGGGCATAAAAATCAATATTGACATTGGTCCAGGGGCCTGAATAAAGAAATAAATGTAAAGAATAAATTAAAATATCAGCATGTGGAGTTCAGAGCCGTACGCAAGGGGGCAGTTGCCTCACCCCCAGGATTTATCTAAATTGGTTTGTTCTGCGTAAGTGGGGGCAAGGGGGATGTGTTAGGCCCTATTTTGTGTAAATAAGGCATTATTGGTCTGTTTAAAGTATGTGTTGCCCCTTCTCTAAATCAAAATCATTTCACATTGCTCAGGTAGGTTTTGTAGGTGAGGTGAGAAGGGGGCGGGCAAGAGACCTTTTTTTCTCTTCCCCCTCCATCCAAAATCCTTTTCTGCGTAAGGCCCTGTATGGGGTTTGTTGGGTTGATCAAAAAAATATGCTTAAAAAGTAAACAAGTTAATTCCAAGTTGATGAGCAGACTTTAAAATAAGAATTAAAAAAAAAACATTTTTTTAGACAAATAATATTAAACCATATATACTCTATACATATACCTCTATTAGTTGCTCGTAGCGATATTTATGAGATATATCTTTTTTGTGGAAAAAAAATATGGAAGAATAAAATTCTATACTAAAATTATAATATACAAAAGCAAAACTAAAAGTAATGACACTTTTGAACAAAAGTAAAGGACTGCAGGTTGCCTCCTCTAAATTTAGCAGTAAAAATATGAGTAGCTTTTCATTCCTTACTTTAACCCATATACCAAATTTTGTAAAAAAGCAATATTAAATAAAAGATTTAAAAATACCTAAACTAATTTAGAACTTTGACGCCCTGTATCTCGCAAACGATCGACTTTTCGACTAAGGTAAATGGCGCTAAATCGTTGTATTTTGGCCCAAGGGGTCTGTGTTAGCATTTTGTACAGACCTTTTAAAAACACCCTGTATAAGAAGAAGGCAACGAATATTGTATTCTATTGTTTTTTCTTGGTTTTGGTTCCTTCAGGTCCAATCCACCAGATCACCCCCTTCCGGACTATGCTTTCCAGGGCTTCGTCGGCGGAAAATCTAGATAATCGAGTTTGTAGCTCCCAGAAATTCCAAAAGAAAACCAAAAATAATTCTACAATCGATGCAATGCATAAACTGTCGGCTGTTAAACCAAGACCTGCTACTGGTGTTACGTATAACCTTTACTATCATTACTGACAGTTCCCATGGCACGCCCATCTATTTCCCGCCATTTGAAAAATACCTCATGTTCACTACCAAACAGGATACCATCAGCTTATAGGAATCTTCACTTACAGCGCTTAGCTCCAGAAGAAAGATGCCGTCAATTTACCGTGAATCTTTCCTTGATCTCAAAAGGTGAAAACGTCCGTACGGCACCTCTAACCGCCACCTCGGCAAGAACTTTGTAGATCCTCCAGCACGTCCGCACTGTCCGGACGTTAAACAAGAAGTCAATAAATATTCTATTGACATGTGACGATTCTTAGTAGCATAAAGGTGCGATTTCGAACACGGCGGCAGATTTCAAACCACCAACTGCAGTCAGGAGCGGCGGGTTTTGAGTTTTCATATGGGTGCCGGTGCCAAGTGAAAAGACAAAAATTTTTGAGGACCAAAAAAGGTATCCTTCCACCTTTAACTTTCACATTTTATTTATTTCGTATTAAAAACTTTTAGAAGAATAAGCAAAAGTAGTATTTTATTCTTACCAAATAAAGGGTTAAAGAGGAAAAAACACTTTTTCGGGACAAAAATGTTTGAATATTTATTTCTCATATGGGTGCATTGCACCCCCGTGCACCCACGTACTCGCCACCACTGACAGCAGCAGCAGGGCGCTATACTTTATTTCGCTTTTGCCTTCGTAGATTTGCTGGGGCACTCCGCCGCTATGTCGGTGGTTCGCGGATTAGCGGCCATGTTAGGAATAATACCTTAAGACTTAACGATCAGGACCCAAGTATATTTACTAAGCTATTACCATCTCGTCATAATTATTAGTCCACTTTTGCCCTAATAAATAAACTTCGTAAAAATACGAGTTAAATCATTTAATATATAATAAATAAATAAATAAATTCTATGTTACATATCCGACCTCTTAAACATCATCATAACATATTTTATTTTATTACAGCAACACACTGATCAAATTTTTTCTTGGCATAAATTATTAACACAACTCACAACCGATCTCCATTCGATTTGAATTCAAATTCACGTGTCAAAATCTTTTCATTCGTTTAAGTAGTTAACATCTCCGACCAGTTCTTATCAAAAACTATACACTAATTTTTAATTTTCAATGCCAGATTAAAGATCTAATCGGACATCACTTACGACTATTGGAAGACTAGTTAAAAAAAATTATCAAAGGAATTCCTCTTTGGTCATACGTGTGTTTCCTGCTATGTAATTGTTGTTCTTGGTTAATTTATTTTGTTTTTATGCCTTCTAATTTAAACAACCATTTGGAATATTTAATTTTTTCAGGGCCTGCAAATTGATTCTAACAAAGCATAATGTAAGAAAGTATTAAAAGCATTATTCAACTTTTTCTCATGTACAAAATCAAACGCAACCTTTCTTTAAAAAAATCCTTAAGAATATTTAGAAAGATAATTTAAATTGGAACAAAATATATTAAACATGAAGTCGGCTCTAAGCCAAAAGTTTACAATAATAATTTTTCATTACAGAGAGTTGTACAGTAATAAAAGGTCAAACAATGAATCATAATTATATACCTCAAAATAGAATTATAATAAAATTTAAGATAATAACAGAATAATTCACTTCAGAATAAAAGCGTGGGGTGCTTAATATATTAAATGTTATAATTATTTCATTTGTAAATATCTATGAGGAAAAGTTATGAAAAAATAGTAAAATGCACCCCACGCTTTTTTACTCTAAAGTGAATTATCCTGTTATTAGCGACAGAAATAAATTAGTGCAAACGACTGAAAAACTAATCTTTTCTAATGCTAATTTTTACATTTCTGGAAGAAAGTAGCTATATTTTGTTTTATTTTTATTTATTTAAAGAATTTAATTTTTATTTTTTATTATGCGATTTCATTTTGCTTTAAAAAGTTTTTGGCTTATGTTTATATTTTGTAATTATTATAAGTTAAAAATGTTATAATGATGTTCGATTAATAAAAAATAAACCACAAAACGATGATATTTTTACATAATAATATTGCAATATATCACATTAAGCTTGTTGTTGTTACACCTTATATAAAAATATTATTGAGTTACGAGCCCAAAAAACTAGATTTGTAATATTGCTGTTAATTTGTTGCAGCATAATTTTTATTTTTATAAAATCAATAAATATTATGCTGCATCATCGATAAGAGCTGCATAAATAATATATTCGTATTCGTTGCCAGACACAAGCTGTTTTTATATTTCTATTTTCAGTTAAATATTTATGTATATTCAAGTACTGCAGTGATTGAAATACAGCAATAAAACTGCGGATCAGTAGGTATTAAAGGGCAGAACATTAGGGACGGACTCTAATAATATAAAGATTTATAATTTATTGTTTATTTTAGTAGGTATAATCTTAAAATTACATTAAGAAATTAAATATATGCAAAGTTTTAATAATTATAAATAAATTTATAACTATATTATCTATACGTAATTACATTTTTATCTAAATATCTAAATCTAATTCGGTTTCACTATCAGAGTCATCGTTGAGATTAATTACAATACGATTTATGTTGTTTTGTACAGAAATGTAAGAGTCCTCAATTTTTATAATGTGCTGTACTGAATTTTTCCAGCTCTCAACTGGTATATTAGTAATTACATTTTTATCAAATTTATAACACTGGGACTTAAAGTAGGTGTAACATTTTCTGCTCTAATCTTTGATTTTACTTGGTTCCACAAATGTTCTATGGGGTTAAACATACAGTGATACGGAGGAAGACGTAAGACAGTATGCCCAGCCTGTTCAGCCAAATTGTCACATACATATTGTTTTTAATTGCATATGAATTTAGGACTTCCAAAAGTTGCGCTTTTTTTGTAACTGAATTCAAAATAAATATCATTTTCTAACAAATATTCCTGGATTTCAGTTTTTGAACTTGATGAAGCTGGTGCTTTGTGTAGCAGACGGCTGTGGTAGCTTGCGTTATCCATGACAATAACACTGTTGTTTGGAATATTTTTTAAAAGATAATTTTGAAACCAGTTTTCAAAAAGTTCTGCGCTTGTATCCTCGTGATAATCAAGCTAGAATCCTTAATATTCTTTGCAGACAACAGCAAGCAGTTTGGGACAAATCCGTCTTCTGAACCAGCGTGTATTATGGTAATGCGTTTTCCTTTATTTGAAGGTGCTTTCGTCTGACAGTTTTGACTGGAATCCACCCATCCTTTGGATACTGTGTCGTGTGTATCGAACCATGTTTCATCAAGGTAAATTATGGATCTGTTTTCTAACCTATATCTTTTAATTTCTTGAAGGTAATTAAATCTCAAGTGCGTAATCTGTGCGATTCCATTACTACTTGTCTTTTGTCTATTTTGCGGTATTTAAATCCCATTTTACAAACAACTCTATGGAGGGTGGCACGGCTAATATTTATATTAGTGTCGTCTTCTTCTAGCTTCGTTTTCAGTTTATCCAAGGTAGGAACAACTCCGCTTTCATAAAGACAATATATTTTCCTTCTTATTAGGTCTTGATCACTATTGTCTATACGGTGAGATCGAAAATCACTACGCTTTTTCTTTTGTTCAATTCTTCACTATTAATAATATCCTTATCGACGATATTGGAGATTTTGTAAGTAGACAGGTTTCTTTTAAAGCTTCTTGTTTAATAAGTCCCCTACTGATTAAAGTTTCATACACATTTTTTACAACCTGTTTTGCATCTAATGACAAATGATTTCGACGCGACATACTTATATATGTATTCTCGTAAAATAACAACTTTTTCGAAACGCACAGTGAAAACGGTTATTCAGCACTACAACTAAAATATTAGCAGAAATATTTATATAAAATGGTGTCAATAATTTATAAACCAAATGTACCATAATGATAATTAAAAATATCCTGTTTTTTCCATAGATTAAAGGACAAAATTAATGTTGTCAGACAGCGAAAAAGCGGATACTATAAAGGTTCTTTTTTGTCTGGAGTTCTACAAAGCGGCTGCTGTTATGTACCACACAAATAATGACTTTAAACAACGAGTTTCTTAAGAAGGAGATCATTTTAAGGTGGTACCAAAAATTGCAAGGTCAGAGATTGCAGTATGCAATGTATTAAGTAATTAATTGTAAATATAACTATTTTTTATATCGCAAAACTTAATCGCTTAAAAGCTCTATTTTTGGGTTTAGTAGAAATTTTATTAGTACAAGATCCGGCTATTTTTTCGATAAAGTATTTTTTAACAATAAAAGTTATCAATAAATTTTTTTTTAAATTTATATAAAGGGAAAGTTTATTTTATATAGAAAATGCCACAACAGGGCTAGCTACTCTTCTTCTTGGTCATAATACCTGCCAACCAGAGTAGCTTTCCAGTGCGTCACGTTCCAGGGCTTAAAGCTCTTTGATCTGCTATAAAAAGTTAGTCACTGGAATGCATCCCTAGACAAGGAAATCTTTTTTTTCCTTAAAGAAATTTTAAAATTTAGTTTTTTTAACCTTTCTTGGCATATATAGTAATCTTTTATAATATCTAATTCCATTTTAAAACAAATAATTTAAAAAAATCCATTCTTAACCATACAAAAATACGTTTGGAGCACGAACACCAAAAGAGGGGTTGGTGCATGAAGAGCAAGGAGAAAGAAAAACGGAGTAGTTCAGGTGCATAACACTTTCCGTCACTGGAACGCCATAAAGTAGAACGAAATGCTCCTGAGCTACTCGGGAGCGCTCTATCTGCGTCACTGGAAAGCTACTCTGGTGTAAACAGCCACTTAAGGGTATGTATTTACCGTCATTTCATTAAAGAAAAAAACTCGTAAATAAATTTTTTAATTACGAATACAAAGGTCAAATTCCTTTTCAATTAAAGAATAAACAGGAATACAAACTGACCCTGCCAAAACATTGTTTTTATTTATTTAAACGAAAACCATACATCAGACAAAAAAAGCCTTCTTTTTCGGGTTTTTAAAAAGTCAATTCTAATGCTAATTATGCTAATATACTAGAAACCACAGTTTGGGGTAGAATGTTTTCACAACGATTCTAAAAAAATATTGAATACTCTTAATCTCCGACCTCGAACTTCTACCCTTTGAATATTACCTCGTCAGGTGTAACATTTACTCAGGTAGGCATTAAGAATAACAGGTACCCGACTTGGTACCACACCAAGATAATCTCGAGAGCCACCTTTCATTATTAATAAAAAACGAAGAATCGGAGTAAAAAGAGGAGCTCGTCATAAAAAAGGAGATCGTCAGTCAAGTCACTAGTCATTTTGTATCCTTTTGTTTCGGTGCTCTTTGGAATTGTTATTTAGATTTTTAAATGGAGGCTCAATTGAAAAACACGATGTTATCTTTAGAAATGATATTTTCAATCGATTAAGCTTTCGACGAATTACATATTTAAAAATTAGACAGCAACTGATTTAGTAATAATTATACAGCCCCATGAAAAAAAGTTTATACACAAGAGTTAGACATATGTATTCCCATGTATTTTTCGACGCTGAATCCGATCTCGAGCTCAGAAATGGCCCCATTGCCTCTGAAATTTGCTCCACAGGCCGAAAATTGCCTTTTTAGGTTCTGAAATACGGTTTCCGGTATAAGGCCGGGTAAAGGGTGCATTCTGAAGCTGGGACCGTATTTGTGCTCAACACGTTTAGGGCCAACTCAAATTCCCTGTTTGGAACCGATAAAAATAACACCTCAGGAGCCAAAAATCTTCTTTCAGACGTAGCATTTACAACAGTGGTATTTTTATATACATTTGAATTCTGGACCTCACACTTTGTGCGAAAATTTTTTGGCCCGTTGGAATTTTTAGTGTGGGACCAAAAAATACCGTGTGGGACCGAAAAATTGTGTTTTGGACTTGCCAATTGCGACAGTGAGATTTTCGAGCACAAATTCCGCTTTAGCTCCAGAATGCAGCGTCATTTCAGGACTTTAGAGGCTATTTTTGACCCCTGGGGCCAATTCCAAATGTTTAGGGCCATTTCTGAGCTCAGGATCAAATTCAGAGTCGAAAAATACATGGGAATCTGACTCTTGTAAATAAACGTTTTTGTGTGGGGCTGTGTTATACACTGGCGCTCATAGAAAGGGGCTATGCACCCTCACCCTTGTGCTATGTTATAAAAATAAGATTTTAAATTGTAATTTAAATATAAAAATAAAAGTAGGCAATTGTTATTAAAATAAAAGAGATGGTGGTACTTTCCGGTGGAAGGAAAGTCAATTTAAGGTAGTATTAATGCAAATAAAAATGTAAATTTTTGTATAAAATGTGACGTTAAACTTTTAAAAATTCTAGAAAAAAACTACAAAACAAAAGGTGGTAGGAAACATATTACGGCACCCGGTATATCTGTTAGTACGGGGCTTTTCGAACTGTACGTTGCGACTTTCAACACGACAAGAACAAACTTTTGAATTTTGAAGCTCATTTTCTCAGAAATATCAGCACTGTCCAATTAAGAAATTACGACTTCGTACTTGTGCGAAACAGACTTTTCTAAAGTTGCTGTAATAAAGAACAAATGCGGTTCAAAAATAGACGTAGAGGAAGAAATAGGACTGACACTTTTTAACCTACAGTTCCGTTTTGAGAAGCTGTTGTCAAAAATGCAAGCACATGCTAATAATAACTCTTTTACTTATTTCTTATGTTTTGTATTTGCTATGTTTTAATAAAAACTATAAATATACAAAGAATTTTTTGGTAACCTGTAACGTAATTAGACTAATACTCAATCTGGTAGATATTTTTGAACGGGTCGAGAGGGCATCATAATATAAATAAGTTTAAAAACCCTCAATACAAAACTCCTTTTGTAAATTTGTATATTTATTTTGACCTTTCTGAAGTAATTATTCTGAAAGCTGCAGAAATGCTGCTCACAAGAGCCCCTATAATACCGACATTTTAAATCAAAAATAAAGCTTGCAAAAAGTTGCAGCTTTTCATAGGCGTTGTAATAAATGCATCATTTACTTCTATACAGGTTGTGCCAAAATATGTCGGCAGCCTTCTAGATTAATATAGAATACATGAAAATAATATGAAAAGTTTCTGTAATTTTTCTTCCCTTTCCTCTTCATAACACAATCTCTAAAAATCGGTTTTTCCTGCATAACTTTTCAAGTGTCAAAACTGTCAAATTAAACCAATGGCTTTATTTTGGCTTTGTTTTTGACAGTTTTGACCCTTCACTTACCCAGCGGTTAAGCGGTCGAGTATTTCTGAATGCGCGCCCATTATTTTATTCCGTTGAAATTAGCATTAAACAACCCTATAAAAAAGATCATTTTTTATTGTCGTGAAATAAAAACTAACGTTGCAGCAGTGCTGCCAAAACGTGGGTAAATCGTATCCCTTAGCGACCGCGTCGCGATTGGTTGTGAATACAAGTTGTTAATAATTTCCCCTTGCGCCCCGCGACCAATCGCGGCGCAGTATTGTATGCGGTTGCGATGCTAGGGAAGGGGTACGATTTACCCACATTCTAGCAGCACTGCGTTGCAGCACTGTAAAGGGTTCGATAATCTTTAGTAACTGGAGCTAAAGAATGCATAAGATTAGAGGAAGCCTATGTCAAAGCGACATACAAAATTATAACCGCTTTTAAGCAAAGAGTTGATTTTGTCGAAAACTCTTTAATTTATCGATATTGAACTAACGAATAAAAATGTTTTACAAGTACCATATACAGAAATATTTACATCATTATCAGAAGTAATATAAAAGTTATTAAAAAAAATTACAGCGTAATTTCAAGGAAACATATCTCTATAAGAGGGGCTTTGAGAAAAGTAGCCAAACTTTTAAAGGCCCTATTATTTTTATGTATTCTATATGAATCTGGAAGATTACACACATACACTGGGACACCCTGTATAATTGAACTAGCTACATTTACCGTTAGAACTAGCGCTTATGTTAACGTAATCAAAGCACCTCCTTTAAAATTGAAATATTTACTTTTGCCTCTATTTATCTTTCGTCAATTCAAATAATGTTTTAAAAGTGAAAAATTAACACCAAGAATCACACAAAATCAAAGACAATACTGAAAATAATCTGTTTAGAACAGATTCTCCCCTTCTATTGCGGCTTTTCATAAATTTCACAGTTACATAATGAAATTTTGAAACACAGGAGAATAAAGTATCACTTTGAGAAAACAGAAGACAAGTTTATGTATTAGAAATGTAAGTAAGTAGTAAAGACAAAACTTTGGAATTAATAGGTTGCAAATATTAGTACCTATGTCATTAATATTTTATAGCTTTTGAAAACTTTTACAGTGACTTAAGATAGTCTTATGTAATATTGGTGTTCCTATTGGAGAGTGTATGTATTTAATATTGCTTTTAAACGTCTACATTTTTGTCGTAAATAAAAATTTCAAAGTGCCTTATTAAGCAGACTTAAATTATTCTCTAAGAAAATGGATAAAGAGGAAATAAAAAATTTTAAATCCATAATATACAGGGTGTTTCTAAACAAATGCGAAAAAAATTTAAAAGGAAATCCCTTGTTCAAAATAAAGTGTAGTTTGCTTTATATACATGGGGTCAAAAATCAACAATTAGAGAGATATCGAGGTACAAAAGTGGCAAAAAATAAGTTT
>JACEGR010007802.1:0-44489 GCA_014170235.1 Listronotus bonariensis
TGTTGACAACTTTGTGTACATGGAACACGGGGGAAGCGGCTATAGATTTTTAAATATGTCAAAAAATACTGTTATTATATCGGCTTGTGATTGTTATTGTATACATTTCATTATCCTTAAATTATTTTCTTCTAAATAAAAAAAGCCACGCTCCAGAATGTCAAAATAACGTTTTTTTTTTACAATTTTGTAACCTTCCGCTTTTTTACATTACTCTCAAATTTAAGATTAGTGAAATCATAAAAAGTAACATACCTACGGATAAGAGAAACCATGGCATGCTAAAATTTTCGTACCGCTTTTGCGGCAGGCTCAGCGCGCTGCCTAGCGGCAGGCTTGTCATTTTCCAGTTTACACTTTAAATGCGTCGGTCGAAGCCTCGCCTCGTGTAACACACGTAAGCTTACTGAAATGACTAACTGGCGATATTTCAACGAGAAACGAATATTGGGAGTTTTCGCATGACCTGTCCTTAAATCGGCTATTCCATGATAACTCTTATAATTTCCTTACTCTATGGTGAAATATACACTTTTAACATGTAATTAACTCACCCTATCTTAATCTGACGAGCTCAAACATTTTGGATGGATATATTTTGGTTTTTTACGATTGGCCCTGTATACGGGGCTTATATTTAGTAGAGGTACTTAACTGGATACAAGGTATCCTCCGGTATATTAGTCTTCCGCAATGTAGTAAATCCCGAAATCCCCTCTTGGGTTCCTCTATCACTAAGAGTACTTATTTAAAATTTGTTTTAAGTAAATTTCACATCAAGAAAGACTCTTTAAGTAGCTATTAAAAAAGGATAGGAATAATTACACTTAGCTGCAAGGATAGACCACCTGTGAAACTCATGGTTTTTTTCGCGATGTCCCAAGCAGCAAGCTGACGTCATTTTTAAGTCATTTTTGGTCATAGGACGTCATCAGACCAAAAAATTATGACGTCACTTTAATGACGTGTTTTTGACGTCGTTGAAGTGTCTACTTCGACGTCATTTTTCGTCATACTAGCTCATAAAAATCTAATGACGTTATGTTTAGAAAACCCGCCAGAAAAATTTTGTGACATTATATGATTCGTGTCAAAATCCACCCGAAATATCATATGACAGAAAAATAAGACTAATAATGTTACAAAATTGAAATAGGAAAAAACTCTACCCATAGATGGCGTAATGGACAATAAACTACTACGCTTATTCAACATCTTCGCTTTTATCGCCTACATCGTACCGATGAGACCAAAATAGTTCGAGACCGGTCTGCGGTCGTGACCTCAATTAGCTTTGAAAGAAATATCTTCGGCTAGTGTAAAAATCTATATTCCAGGTTGGACAGTGTCCCGGGAGATGCGCCCTTGCAGTGCAAGAAAATTGCAAGCAGTAAGTAGTTTTTTTCTATTTCAATTTTCAAATAAAATATCGTATCATATTAGCTTAAAAAAAATATATATGCGTCAATTTGTTGTCATCTTAAAGACGTCATTATGACGTCATTACCTGCACGTCTTTTGTCTGTGACTTAGTGAGGTCAATTTAACATCATTTTGTCGTCATCTTATGACGTCTTTGCTGACCAAATGTGACCAAAATGACGTCAATACGACATCAGCTTGCTGCTTGGGATATTGATAAATTTTGGACAAAGGTTTTTTTTAAACTAAGTAATTCTCACCTTTCTTCTACGCCACGAAAGATGACACATACGTTTAGATGGTAATCTTTATTTTGTATAAAAATGGTTACAGACGCCACTGATGTTTTGCTAGTTTAAAGATTTTTAGCCTACTTATTTTTAAGACATTATTAATGCCCTTTTAAAAGGTTATAAAATTACATATAAAAGATACCAAGTCAGTCTCCAGTGAGGTAAGTTCTAATATGTTCTCATTCAGTGAGTTATAGAGTTTTAGCCACAACCTATATACATACAGGGTATTTCAAAATTCACTATAAATATTCAGGGTCATTTTTAAGGTAATATATATTTTTTAACTCTGTATAGAATGCAAGAAGGTCATAAAATTTTTCCAGGTAAAATTTTGTCCGAAAATTATTTCCAAGATAGAGGTTTTTAAAGTTTTAAGAAAGAAATTTCTTTTTTTATACAACTTTCCTACCACTCCAGATCCTTTTACAAAATTTGGTACACTTTTTTGACCATTGCGTTACATTTTTACTGTAAAAGTTTAAAAAAATTACCAGTGACGTTCGAACAAGATTTGAATTTCATTTTTTTTTCAAGAAAAAATAGTACGTTACTGCTTTTTCTTTGAATCAACAGTATTTTTAAAATAATCATTTATTTTTAAGTTAATATAGTATCTCGTTATTTTTTCGTACGACGAATGGTTTTCGTTTCAAAATAAAAGCCATTTTGATGCATGGCAAAATGGCTTTTATGAAAAATTAGTTTTTAATGTTTATTAAAAATTATACCCACCGTGGACTTTTGTATTAATTTTAGATTGTAGTAATGTAAATTTTTGACCTTTTTTTGTTATAAATTAGACAAACACGAATTTTACATACAAAACACCATATCAGATTTTAGCGATAAAAATTACTTTTATTTTTTTAAACGAAAACCGATGGTCGCACTAACAAATAACAAGAAACCAAATTAATTCCAAGTGAATTGTTATTTTAAAAATAATATTGACCGGTCCGGCGGTCCGCTCAAAGTAGAAGAGAAACAGATGTCGAACGCTGCCGAACGCGGAGGCCGATTTTGCTTCTTCCGTGCTCTCGCTTGCACTTCAAGCTTTAAGTGGATCGCCGCATGAGTCATGTTTTTGTGCGTGCAGCAGGCTTTATCGAATTATAAGACGTTATCATGGAATAGCCGATTTAAGGACAGGTCATGCGAAAAACTCCCAATATTCGTTTCTCGTTGAAATATCGCCAGTTAGTCATTTCAGTAAGCTTACGTGTGTTACACGAGGCGAGGCTTCGACCGACGCATTTAAAGTGTAAACTGGAAAAATGACAAGCCTGCCGCCAGGGCAGCGTTGAGCCTGCCGCAAAAGCGGTACGAAAATTTTAGCATGCCATGGTTTCTCTTATCCGTAGGTATGTTACTTTATGATTTCACTAATCTTAAATTTGAGAGTAATGTAAAAAAAGCGGAAGGTTACAAAATTGTAAAAAAAAACGTTATTTTGACATTCTGGAGCGTGGCTTTTTTTATTTAGAAGAAAATAATTTAAGGATAATGAAATGTATACAATAACAATCACAAGCCGATATAATAACAGTATTTTTTTGACATATTTAAAAATCTATAGCCGCTTCCCCCGTGTTCCATGTACACAAAGTTGTCAACAATTGATATTTAGCCAATTTTTGCGGAACAACGTTGTAAGTGGTAGCGCACTTAATTACTTCGGGTATATTACTCAATTTTTGCATTTAGTCGAAAAAACAACCAAGCCTAAAAGTTTATGCGTGGTTTTTATTTAAAAACTTACCACTGAAGTTATTTGCAAAAAGTGACAGATTTGAGAAAATCGCCGAAACATGTAAGGATTTTATTAAAGGGGAACGTTTTTTGAAAAAAATGGACAAAAATGCAACTCCTTCACCCTCAGAGCCACTACCCCAAAATTCCTAAACAAGAAGGGGGTAAGTAATACATTTTTATAAAGATTCTGACGTGTTCTTTATAACCCTACAATATAAAGTCAATATATTTACCTTACTACAAAATGGCGGTACTTTAAAAATTACCCCCATACCTTATTGGAATCGCCATATTTCCGAGACTAATAAGGTAAGATGTACTTAATGGGATATTTTCTAAAAGCTTTTTAATGATCTTTTTATTGGTAATATAATATACAGGAAGCTCTATTAATAAAAAGTAAACACTTTTCTTCCTACCCTGTATATTATCACTATATAGTTAGTATCACCATTAAGTTTTTTTCAAAAGAGTTTTAAGAAAATACCACATTAAGTACATCTAACTTTATTAGTTTCAAAAATTGCAGTGAGGTATTGGGGTAAGTTTTAAAGTACCGACATTTTGTAGTAGGCAAAGATATTTACTTAATAATCTAGGGTTATAAAGTACTCGTCAAAAGCTTTTAAATTATGTATTACTCGAGCTCCTTCTCATTTAAACATTTTCACTTAGTTCGCCCTAGGGGTTAACGGCCACCCAATTTTGGAAAAATCTGAACAAATATCTTGACGAGTTTCGGCGATTTTTTTAAAACTGGCTCTTTTCGCAGATAACTTGAGTAGTAATTTTTTGTATAAACTGAAAGTTTTTTCACGTGTTTTTTTTTAATACTTGAAAATATTTTACAATTTTTCCGACCACTCTGTATAAGGCAGTATAAGCACATAATTAAGAAAAAGTAGTCAAAATAATCGGGAAATTAGTTACTTTTTAGAGGATTTACCTAGGAAAACCGTTTGACAGTTTCCTCTAAAATAATTATTGTTTTTTCTAGACACGCCACTGAAAGCCACATATTACAATTCTAGCGCTCTATAATTATAAATTTGACATACAAGGTGTCATAATTAACAAAGTAATTAGCAAGAAAACAAAACCATAAACACAGGCCTGCAACCAATCAATTATTTGGTAATTCTGACCTTTACAAGTAAGCCATTGGTAATCAAATCAACCAGAATTATTGAACATCGTAAATTTTCTAGGTACCAATGGTACTACGTTCTTAAATCGCATAGAACAGCTGTGCTATTATCAATAAGCTTAGAGCACTTTGTTATGATATTTATATTATTTATGGCATAAACACTAGAATGGGCCAAAAAAAAATTACAAAATTTTACTAATTTTTTAATGTTCAAAGCACGATGTCATAAAAAACACATTAGGTTTGTTTCAGCAGAATGTTGGAAACATGTGAGGAGCAATCGTAAAACGCAGAAATTGTTACAAACATTAGTCAGAAATGTTGGCAACAGTTTCTCTGCTGGAACGAAAAATAAACAAGGCGTGCATCAATACAAGAAAGGTTATGTTAAAAATTGTCAGTAATGTTTGAAGAAACATTGCAAACTTTTCAAATGGTTTCCAACATGTTTCCAATATCTTAAAACTACTTCTGGAACAACAAACAATTGTATAATGTTAGAACCATGGCACTGCTGGAACGACAAATTTGACGTACGCAGAATCCGAACGGTTGCAAAAATTTTTGACAGCCTTCTGGAACAAACCTATTGTTGTCAAAAAACTGTTGGTCGCGAAGATAAACCTCTTAATATTAATATTAAGGGCTCAAACCCTCACGATTTTTTTTGTCATCTAAAAAATATTTTTATTATATTTTTTAAGTCTATATTTTTTACCCAGTCTAATAAAAAATAATACTTGTTGTCCTGTTTTTTTCTCGAATAAAATTAAGAAAGAAAATCCTTACTTGCACTCATTTTTACGACGCTTGTTTGAATGTTTCAGGTATTTTTTGAGAGCTGAAAAGCTGCACGAGTTAAACCTATTTCCAAGAAATGATGTAAAACTATTTCATGTAGCTATTGACCTTTTAACTGTTACTTGTAGGGGTTAGTTCTTAATAAATTAATGGTAAAATTAAATAACTCGCACTTAAGTACTAAGAAAAACACAAAATGTTGCATGACAGGCAATATGGATTTCATTACAAGAGATTCACAGCAGCTCTTCCTTTTTTTTTTTGGATCACACAGCCGGAACAAGTCTTTTGAGTTTATAAGTAAATTGTTGCTCTTGATATATCCAAAACTTTTAACCAGGTCTGGTAGGACGCGCTAATTAATAAACCTCCTTTCTTCGTCTTTGACTTTCCAGTTTTCTTTCTAATTGACGCATATTAGTTATTGTGGTCATTCTTTAAGCTCACACCAAGTCATTTTTTTCTTTTTTATCTTTGGACAAACCACGAAGGCTAAAAGCCTAAATACTAACGTATCGTGGGTGTCTTAAGCGAGGTAAGAGGGAGTTTGTTGACACGGCACTTAAACACTTGAAGATTTGGGGGAAGGAAAGACCTCCGCGGGTAGCAGGTTCCACAATCCAGAAACTCTAGGGATAAAAGAACGCACAAAGTGGGAAGTTCGGGGCCTGTCCAGTTGGACCGTATAGGGATGCATACGCGCGGAACCACGAGTTTCTGTTGGGAACCGTGAGCGGAGGAACAATACTGGACAATTCTTCAGAGCAGAAGCCATGGAAGAACCTATAAAAAAGCGATAAATCCCCTACAGCCCGACGATGGGCAAGAGAGGGAAGCCTTTCTGTAAGTGAAGAGTCATTAATGAGACGAATAGCTCTTCTTTGAATAGAATCAAAAATGTTTAGGTTTGTAGGGGATACCGTGCCCCAGATATGAGAACAATATTCCAAGGGAGGTCGGATTTGGGACACATATAAAGTGTATAAATTAGAAGGGGAGAAATACTTTTGGCTCGAAAGAGAAATCCAATCTTTTTTGAAGCTGCTATGGCTATAGATACAATGTGTTTATGCCAGTTAAGGTTACTTTCAAATGTGACGCCCACAAAATTGAAGGTGTCTTTGCTCTGTAAAACTTGTAAATTAGGATCCTGTGAAAGAGATATCTGCATCGCTCTGCGTTTGTTTTCCATGTCAGGTTTAGTGATGGGTTTAGAAACCTGAAAACTGGAGTGAAGGGTACTATCGTCGGCGAAACTATAAATGGAATTAGTTGTGAATGAGAGAAGGTCGTTGATGTGAAGAAGAAACAATGTTGGTGCCAGAACTGAGCCCTGAAGGACTCCAGCATTTACTTGGTGAAGGCTTGAAGAATGGCCGTCCACAATAATTGATATACGACGATCAGATAGATAACTAGAGAGCCAAGTACAGAGTTTAGTTGAAAGACCATAGGAGGGAAGTTTATTAAGAAGTGCGGCATGCCAGACCTGGTCAAAAGCTTTGGATATATCAAGAGCAACGATCTGGGACTCACCTAGAAACTCAAGAGACTTATTCCAGCAGTGTGATACGAAGGAAAGAAGATCTGCTGTAGATCTTTGTGGCAAAATCCATACTGCCTGTCATGCAAAATTTTGTGATTTTCTAAGTAATTCTGGGTTAAACTTTACTGTACAGTAGTACGCAAGTAGTCTACTAGGAACCTTGTAAAGATGCCAACCACTCGCCCTGGCGAAACGTCAAGAAAACAAAATCTACAACAACGGCCGAATAGTCCAAAAACTTAAGTTTAGCAGAAGATGTCCGGAAAAGCCTTACACAGTATAATTCTGGGTTTTTTCAGGGTTCATTACTGGTACCATTTTTTTTTTCTTATTTACATTAATAGTTTTGCTGACGCTGGTGTGTATCCTCTACTTAGGATTTCGAGTTTTCAAACCACAAACCTAAAAGCAAACGCAGGGCGATGCCACTGATCTCGATGGATTGCCAATGTTATAACCTGCGCGAAACAAAAGTTACATTTTACGAAAAACCGGTTTGTGCGCAAGCCAGTTAAGGGTAAACGCACCCGGCGCCAAACAAACTATTCGCCTTATCGGAAAGAATTTGCTGACGGCGTCCTGGTTTTCTGTTTAAAGTACGGTAGCAAATGAGCGTCACGGTCAGACCGCGGACGAAGGGTACGGGGTGCCGGTGTTTGTATTTTGCCACGGCTTTTAAGTGCGCATGTTCGTTCACCCATTGATTTGTTTACTGCGCGAGGGCGTAAAAATCCGAAAAATGCTTCTTGCCACTGCGGATCTAAATCTAGGTTATCTATGGGCGATGCAGATATCTCGTTTACAGGATCCTGATTTAATATTGGATTGGGCGCCAATTCTAATTCAATATATTGCATATAAAACACAAGAAGCGGTACGTTAGAATTTAGGCTTTAAGTGTTTCTGGATTGCCCAAAGATTAAAAAGAAAAAGATGTAAATTTACAAAATATATTTTTCAGTGTATTGAAGAACGTTCGTAAATTTTCCAGATAGTTTTTAAAGGGTCGTTACTCTGTTTTGCTCGTCATGAATAGAAGAATAATTAGAAATTTAAAAGAGGAAATTAAGGATTTGGGAATGTAGTATAACATACTAATTTATGAGGTTCATGTAGGTTCAGCGATGAAGGGTGCAATAATTACAAAGTTTAAGAATTTATGTGGGAATAGATGTATTATTTATTGTATCGATTGGAAAATTGCTAAGCATTGAAAACCAATTGAATCTTTGCTTAAAATAAATCAAATAAAACATAAATATATCTTTAATGCTATTTAACAAAATGCTGGTACATAATCATTTAAGGAGGTTTGAACCATAATATGCTTTTTTATAGAACCTAAAAGAGAAAATTATTTTAAATATTGATTATTGAATAGTAAAGCTTTCGACCAACTCTGGCATGACGCACTTCTTAATAAACTTCCTCCTACGGTCTTCCAACTAAACTCTGCTCTTGGCTCTCCAGGTATCTTTCTAATCGACGTATATCAGTCATTGTTGATGGCCACTCTTCAAGCTTTCACGAAATTAATGCTGGAGTGCCACAGGGTTCAGTATTAGCACCAACTTTGTGTCTTCTTCACATCAACGACGTTCTTTCTTCCACAACCAATCCCATTCATAGTTATGCTGACGATAGTACCCTTCACTCCACTTTTCAGGTTCCTAAACCAATCTCTCAACCCAACTTGGAAAGCAAACGCAAGGCGATGCAAATATCTCTTTCACAGGATCTCAATTTGATATTGGATTGGGGCGCCAAAAATCTCATTCAATTTAATGCATCCCAAACACAATCATGTTCCTTGTCGCGAAAAAAATCATCAAACACTCATCCTTTGCTTATGAGTGGCCAGGTTTTGCAGATCGGAGACACATTTAACCTTGTGGGCGTCACATTTAAGAATAACCTTAACTGGCATAAACACATTGTATCTATAGCCACCGCGGCTTCAAAAAGCTTGGATTTTTTCCGAGCCAAAAAGTATTTTTCTCCTTCCAATTTATACAGTTTGTATGTGTCCCAAATTCGACCCTCTCTGGAATATTGTTCTCATGTCTGGGGAATGGCATCCCCTACAACCCTTAGCATTCTTGATGCCATTCAAAGAAGGGCTGTTCGTCTTATTAATGATCCTTTACTTACTTAAAGACTTCCTTCTCTTGCCCATCGTCGAGCTGTGGGAGATCTATCGGTCTTCTATGATACTTTTACGGCTTCTGCTCCGACGAATTATCCAGTATAGTCCCTCCTCTTGCAGTTCCCAATTCCCAAATTAAAAAAAAAAAAACAACTAGATCAATTAAAAGTTAACAGGACCCATATAACATTTTTTGCCGGCGTTGTACATTTACTTTACTGGCATTGCCAACACTCTTTAATGGCAAGGCATTGGCAAAAAGGTATCAAAAAGACGCGAAAGTGGGCAATTGGCCGTTATTAGGCCACGTGTTGCAGATAATGTAATGGCATCCGTCAATAATAAGTTATGATAAAAAAATGCGTTTAGGATGATGGCATCCATCATTAATAAGTTATTGGCAAAAAAATGCGTATTTAGCATATTTAGAATTTTGTAATCGAAAAAAATGAGAAAAAAAGCAGGAAAACTTTATCAATAAAAATTACATAATATAAATTTTTATATCGTAACAATAATCAAAAAAATAAAATAAAATAAAATAAAATTAAAAGTATGTAATAAAATAAAAAAAAAGATAGTAAATCAAAAGAAAACACTTTAAAATAGTAAGTATTCAAGGGACACTTACACTCAATTTTCAGCTCCAAAACATAGGAGAAATATTTTAAAGGAGTTAAATGTCAAAAAAACTATTAAATATATATATTTTTTTTTATTAACACGTCCTTAAAGCTTTTAATAAAGGCAACTCCCTGATTTCATATAATTTTTTAGGTAACTACAATTTTAAAAGGTTTTAAACAAAATGTTTACAGCTCCTAACAGTCTACTTAAATAACCCGCCTTCTAGACTAGCCATCACCAATTAATTACGCAACACACACTAATTAGGTAATGTATACACTTAATTATGTCTACTAAAAACTCTTTTCTTTAAAAAAAGAAACTAAAAAGCTAGAAAGCCACGTAGAAAACAATTACACAAAGCGGCCAAACAAAAGCAAGGTTGCCTCATATGTCAAATTGTCAAATCTTGTATTTCGGCTAAGCGGGAAATTTGAATTTATCACGTTCGGTCGAAATCGTCGAAATTAACCTAGGTAATTTTACCATCATTTTATTTTTGTTCTCTCAAAAATAAATAATAAACATTTTGTTTGGCTTAATTTTTATTTGCATGATTTGTATCAATAAAATATTAGGAAAAGGCCATTTCCTTTAAATTATGTAAAAAAATAAAATAATGTGGTTCAGCCGCCATTATAAATAAAACAGATCAAAAAATTGCTCGAAATTTAGTTAAATACCAATGTTAATAATATGGTTTGAAAAGTATAAATATGCGTTGAACAAAAAGGCATGCTTTATTTAATCAGGATTGGTATGTCGCCATTTTTGTATGCTGCCGGCAATTCGCCTGCATGTAAAATTTGTTGGCAATTGAGTGTTTATTTAGGGTTAACTTTTTAATGCGTATTAGATGTTGGCATAATATTGCCACCAATTGCCAATGCTTTACCATCAATGCCAATATGAAAATGTATATTGCCGGCAAATAGTGTTTGCTGGGGACTTTTTTTAATGGTCCTTTAAGCCGGTTTTTTAAATTGCCTTTCAAATTTTAGTCCTCCGTGTAGAACACAATTAGTAAATATTTACCTCTTTTTCTGCCGCTAGCACAAAGCATATTTTATATTTATATTTTACAAACCAATCATTTGTAAAACATAAACTTTATTACTATTATTACTCTAAAAATATCAACCTGCCAAGAGGAAGAATAATGATATGATCTTGTTAAACATGGAATAATTTGAAATTCATTGGCGACAGCACCTTGAACTATATAAATAACAAAATGAGATGATACTTAGCAAAAATGATCGTTTGTTAATTGAAATGTTACGATTTTAAATGTCAGCGAACATCTTAATACTAAATAAATTAATTATGTTTCTTACCTTACCCAGAAAAACGTGATAATATTTGAGGAATTTGTGTTTGTATAAATATTGACAGAAATAACGCAATTGGCGTTATACGTATAGAAGGAACAGTTTTAAAATGTACATTCGGTGCTCTTTCATATGCCGGTTAATGCAGCTGGTCATCGCACTATGCGATAGAACTTAATTTTTTTGGTCAAAATTCTGAAACTTACCAATCTAACTTAAAATAAAGTGCTTTCTACTGGAAATATATTGAAAAAAAAATATTATAAATTATTACAAATGCTTTTTGGAAACCTAAAACTTATTATATGTTATTATAAATTTACAACCCCCTTAACATTATTATTTTTTGTTGTACAGGGTGGCTAATAATAAACTTAGTAGATTAAATGTTGTAGGTATATTTATGTTTACTTAAAATACATTTTCAAGTTTTTTATTACCCCAATAGAAGTCGTCATATCCTTTTATAATTTTGCGTACATGTAGTTTGGAGTATCTACTTTGAAATACACAGCATGAACCATTAAAATTTCAAAGTTGCTTTTTGGCCAAAATAATGGATTTCTATCCCATAGTGTATCGGCGCGTCGCTGTAAAGGATAGCGGTGCCTTTATATAAAATAGTCCGATTGCAGGCGGCCTTTTTCATGTTTTTTTGTATTATTTTCAAAGGGTACCGAATTTGGGCTTTTAAAATGTTCTTACTATACTGGGTAATTTATCTTAAAGCAAACAGGGCTTTATTTTTGTACTTCCCTGTACTTTTTAAAAAACGAATATAGCCAATAAACGTATTTTTAAAACTCTTGACTTTCACAAAAAAGCACCTGTGACCTGTGGCAGCCAGGTTTTTTAGGTAAAACTATCCTGAAGTGTAGTATAATGCAGTTTTTAATTAATCTGCAACATAACCAAAAATCTCGTCCATTTTAATGCATACAAAACACAATCATGTTTCTTGTCGCGAAAAGAGTCATCAAATACTCATCCTCTACTTATGAGCGGCCAAGCTTTACAGAGCAAAGACACCTTCAGTCTTGTGGGCGTCACGTTTGAAAATAACCTTAACTGGCATAAACACATTGTATCTATAGCCACGGCAGCTTCAAAAAAGCTTGGATTTCTCCTTCGAGCCAAAAGTATTTTTCCGCTTCTAATTTATACACTTTATATGTGTCCCAAATCCGACCTTCCTTGGAATATTGTTCTCATGTCTGGGGCATGGTGTCCCCCACAACCCTAAGCATTCTTGATTCTATTCAAAGAAGAGCTATTCGTCTCATTAATGATCCTTCACTTACAGAAAGGCTTCCCTCTCTTGCCCATCGTCGGGCTGTGGGGGATTTATCGCTTTTATAGGTACTTCCATGGCTTCTGCTCTGAAGAATTGTCCAGTATAGTTCCTCCACTCACGGTTCCCAACAGAGAAACTCGTGGTTCACGGCGTATGCATCCTATACGGTCAACTGGACGGGCCCCGAACTTCTCACTTTGTTCGTTCTTTTATCCCTAGAGTTTCTAGATTGTGGAACCTGCTGCCCGCGGAGAGTCTTTCCTTCCCCCAAATCTTCAAGTATTTAAGTCCCGTGTCAACAAACTCCCTCTTACCTCGCTTAAGACACCCACGGTACGTTAGTATTTAGGCTTTAAGCCTTCGTTGCTTTGTCCAAAGATAAAAAAAAAGGTACATAACAATGACAATGTCACGATTGGGACGTTAAAATCGCAATTTTCCGGCTCCTAAGAGGTCATTTTCCCGGCCGCAAACTAAGAATCTTAACAGGCCATAAACTTTTTGCGCATAGTGTAGGGGTCCAGAATTCAAATGTACATGAAAATATCCCTGTTGTCATTTTTTTGTCCCGAACTGGAAATTTCAATTAGCCCTAAACCTGTCGAGCACAAACCCGGCTTTGGCTTCAGAATGCACCCTCGACCCCGCCTTATCCCGGAAACCGTATTTCGGGGTCTAAAGAGATTCAGGCGTGTAGGGATATTTCTGAGCTCGTATTTGGATTAAGCGTCGAAAAAGTCCCGGAACCCCTTAATAACTCGCAAATGCGCTTATTTATCGAAAAGTCTTCCAAATAAAGTTTATAGATATATTTTAGATCTATTTTATAAAAATATGTTTACATGTACAGGGGCATCACAACGAAGATACAGACACAAGTTACCTTTTTTAAATGGAATGGTGTATATTTTATTGGATTTTTGAATTCTCCACAAAATTTTAACATGACTTTGTGAAACATATATGATATACCTAAACTCACTAGTTTAAAAGATACAAGGGTTTAAAAAAGTATTTTATCGATATTTTTATTTTCACCTGTTACAATATTTACCTAGTTACATTTACATAGTAACATTTTTGGGTATGTATGACATGTATAAGTGACGTTTTCCCAGCCGATGGATCGGCAGATGGGGGCGAAATTGAGTGGCCAGCAAGAAGCCCCGACCTTACGCCTTTAGACTACTTTCTTTGGGGACATTTAAAAAATAGAGTTTATTTGACAAGACCAGAAAATATCGATGAACTAAAAGGAAGAATAAGAAGAGAATGTGAAAACATTACTCCGAATATGCTACAAAATGTTACAAATGCTTTTTATTACAAAGTAGCACATTGTCAAGCCGTTGAAGGAGGTCACTTCCAACATTTAATTAAATAGGTTAAGTGTTTACAAGTTATTTTTGTGTCAGTTCTGTTTTAATTAATAAGTGTTTTTCATATTTTAAAAGTTAATAAATATTTACATTATATTTTTTAAACCCTTGTATCTTTTAAACTAGTGAGTTTAGGTATGGCATATGTTACACAAAGTCATGTTTAAATTTTGTGGAGAATTCAAAAATCCAATAAAATATACACCATTCTATTTAAAAAAGGTAACATGTGTCTACATTTTCGTTGTGATGCCCCCTGTACATGTAAACATATTTTTATAAAATAAGATCTAAAATATATCTATAAACTTTATTTGGAAGACTTTTCGATAAATGAGCGCATTTGCGAATTATTAAGAGGTTCAGGACTTTTTGCACACAGTGTATATCTGATTCTTGTGTATAAACTTTCATTTTTTTTTTGTGGGGCTGTGTTATCTTTGTTTCTTCGATAGTTTTTAAGATCTCAATACATTTCTTTCCAATTTTAAATACTCCGTATAAATGCAGTTGCAATACAATTTTAAACAAAAGTAATTTTCTTTTTCACAGCTAATAAATATACTGTATATCAGTGTTTAAACAAATATTACCAATTATACCTTCTTCAGTTAATGATATTTTTGCAAGACTGTTATTGAAGATGACCCAAGATGTAGAAAATATGATGTACGTATATGTTGGCATGAAATATTTTTTATGAGGTACTTTAGTACTAGTTTTTATTTGACCATTATTTCACCCATAAGAATATGTATGATGTAATTTTTAATTGCCATTTTCAGAGATCACCTTAAAGTATGACAATAAAACAATATTTTATAGGATCGGCACATTTTATATTCTAATATCTTTTGCGACATACAGTGTCTCAAATAAAAAAAATAGTAAATTTGATGTGAATATCTCTGGCGTGAATCGTGCATAAGGTCATTTGGTACAACTACGTACAAAATTTATTTTTAAAACCAGAACATAATAACTATTTATGTATCAAGGGCGTTACTAGGACTATAATGCCTGATGGGCATTATAGTCCAGTAAAACCCGTGGTGCATACAATGCTTTATGTTTTACCCAAAAAGAGTTTTTCAATGACTAATTACATTATTTATTCGCAATATAAAAATAAGTTGCACCTGTACCTGTATACGTAAGTAGATAATGACTGGTGTTAAGTTTGACTTTGATGTTTCTATCAGTTAGTCAGTTGGCATTTTTTATTTAACGATTTGCTCAAAATGGAAGAAATTTTACAAAATATAAGAGAAAAGGCCATAAAAGCAACCGAAAATCTTTTGGATAAGCAATAAAATGTCCATATAAGCGCATTAGGGCATTATAAGCGGGCATTATCATAATGCCCGCTTATAATGCCCTAGGTGTGATAGCAGATATTATTGCTACCATAACATATTCCGTTTCTAAGGTATTACAGATCAATAATAGATGGGTAAAACATAAAATTAATAAATCTTTAAAAACAACTAACCCCCAATCTATTTCTATGACTTACTACAAAATCAAGCTAATTCACTTGTCCGCATTTAACCCATTAACGGCGAAATTTATTTTTTTAACAAAAAGTGTTATTTGTTACAGTGTTATTTATAAATAAGTTTTTATATATGTTTTGCAAAAGTATATACAGAAAATGCGTTTTTTAACGTCTTTTGCCATATGGCAACCCTAGCCAGATATGGGGTCATTTTTTTATTTGGTATAACATATAAAATTAAATTCTAAACATGTACTTTAGTTAAATTTCTTGCAAATTATTCATAACCTAAATCCATAATAAATATATCTCTAACGTGCAAAAAGAACCATAATCAAAATGAGACACCCACAAAATAATTTACACAATCCAAGTAATGAGCTTCTGTATCAAAAAACACACATACAACCAATAAATGACAGAATACAATTACTTAACACAAAATTTGCAAAGAAAACACACAATATCGAAAAAATGGAACCATTTTGCAGAACTAGGGGAAACAGGTCTTTAAGATATAGATTCCTATAGAAACTATATTTGAAAAAATGTCAATCTGCATAATTTTAATTAGTTCCCTATATTTTGATATTTTTAATTACTGTTAAATAATTTTAGTCTAAGCGTTACCCTAACATAGAATATTTGTTTTATTTTTTTGTGTCAAACAGGATTATATTTTGTATATATGTTATAAGTTTAGCAAATAATTATTGTAATTTAAACAAAAATTGTAAGATTTAGCATGGCTGAAGGACTTCGGTCGGGGGCCATTTGGGAAACCAATAAAAAACGTTTAAATAAATAAATAAATACAAATATATTTACGAATATATTACAAAAAAGTATAAAGACTTAGCTATATAGGTTTAATAAAGTTTTTTAATATCCTGAAAATATTGAAAATTTGACATTTTTGACATAAGCCAATAAGTTTTTTTGTCTAATCCGCTTGTTTTGCAATCCTATTTTTTGCCGAACGGTATAAGCGAATTTTCATAAATGCCATCCGCTAACCACTGCGACCAACGAAGATTTTAAACTTTTTAAAACATGCATATGTGCTTTTTTCTTTGGTTTAAATGAATTGCCGGATAAGACCGTACGATCAGTTTAAAATAAGGCTGAGTGCATTAGCTCGAATCTGTATTACTGGATGTTTCGTTTAGCTATAGATTTGTATTTGTTGTAAGGGATTCATTACATTTGTGTTTTTTATGAATTGTGTATAGAAGGAACAGTTTAAAAATGTAAATTCGGTGCTCTTTGATAAGCAAAAAAATCACAAACAAGTTTAAAGCAAATAAATCGGCATGCTTGTCTTCGCGGCCGCCTTTGCTATATTTCTTTTATGATATGCCGGCTGATGCAGGTGGTCATCGCACTATGGGATAGATAATAATTTTTTTGGTCAAAATTCTGAAACTTACCAATCTAACTTAAAATAAGTTGCTTTTTACTGGAAAAAGACCTGTTTCCCCTAGTTCTGCAAAATGGTTCCATTTTTCGATATTGTGTGTTTTCTTTGCAAATTTTTGTATTTAAGTAATTGTATTCTGTCATTTATTGGTTGTATGTGTGTTTTTTTGATACAAGCTCATTACTTGGATTGTGTAAAGTTATTTTGTGGGTGTCTCATTTTTGATTATGGTTCTTTTTGCACGTTAGAGATATATTTATTATGGATTTAGGTTATGAATAATTTGCAAGAGTTTAACTAATCATGTTTAAATTTAATTTTATATATTATACCAAATAAAAAAAATGACCCCCATATCTGGCTAGGGTTGCCATATGGCAAAGACGTTAAAAACGCATTTTCTGTATATGTTTGCAAAACATATATAAAAACTTGTTTATAAGCAGCATATGACAAATAACACTTTTTGTTAAAAAATAAATTTCAAATAGGTAAGAAATGCGAGACAGAAATGAACCCAACTGTTTTTGTAGTGAAGTCATAGAGAAATAGATTGAGGTAATTGTTTTTAAAGATTTATTAATTTTATGTTTTGCCACATCTGTGTGATCTGTAATGCAACAGAAACGGAATATGTTATGGTAGCAATAATATCACTGCTATCACCTAGAACAAGCGGCATTATGATAATACCCGCTATATGCCTAATGCGCTTATATGGGCATTTTATTAGCATCCCAAAAGATTTTCATTTGCTTTGTAACGCTTTTCTGCTTACCATTTTGTGTTTCTTCCATTTTGAGCACAATCGTTGGAAATAAAAATATGACTGGTAACTGATGACAGAAACTGTCGGGTCAAACTTAACACCAGTCGTATCTACTTGCGTATGCAGGCTGCAGGTGCAACATTACGCTGTGCGATCAATCAATGAGTGGTCGTTGAGAAAAACTCTTTTTTAGTGAGATAGAAACGTGTATGCACACAGTTTTACTGGACTATAATGCCCATCAGGCGTATAATTCTAGTAGCCTTATGATACATAAATAGTTATTATGTTCTGGTTTTAAAACAGAAATTTTATTGCATGGTGTACCAAACCTGTTTGCTTATGCACGATTCACGCCAGGGTATTCACATCAAATTTACTATTTTTATTTGGTGCACTGTATGTCATCTTAAAAAATGACAGAATATAAAATGTGCGTCCTATAAGTGTTGTTTGTGTCATGCTGGGTGATCTGAAAAATGGCAATTAAAATTGCATCATACATGACAATGAGATTGAGGTAATGGTCAGAAATAAAACTAGTACAAAAGTACATAAGCAAAAAATATTTCATCTATTTATATCTGTACATCATATTTTCTACATCTTGGGTGTCTTCAATAACGTCTTTACAAAAATATCATTAACTGAAGAAGTATAATTAATGTTTGTTTAAAACACTTGATATACAGTATTTATTGGCTGGCGAAAAGAAAATTACCTATTTAAAGTATGTGCAACTTTATACGAGTATTAAAATTGGAAAAAATGTATTGAAGATCTTAAAAGTATCGAGAGCAAGATAACAGCCTAGAAATGAAAGTTTATACACAAGAATCAGATATACGCACTGTGTGCCAAGTCCCGGGACACTAATGAACTAGCGGAAATGCCTTTCATTTATCGAGAAAGTCTTTCCCAAATGGATTTACTATGAATTGCTATTTTTAGATCTATTTTATAAAAATATGTTTACATGTACAGGGGCATCACAACGAAATATGGAGCACATGTTGCGCTTTTTTTTTAAATAGAAATGGTGTATATTTTATTGGATTTTTTGAATTCTCACAAAATTTAAACATGACTTTGTGTAACATATGCCATACCTAAACTCACTAGTTTAAAAGATACAAGGGTTTAAAAATATAATGTAAATATTTATTGGCTTTTAAGTGAAACACTTATTGAGTAAAACAGGCGGCCACAAACAGCTTTGAAACACTTAACCTATTTAATTAAATGTTGGAAATGTTTCTGTGATTGTATGTTGTTGCGTATGTGTTCTCAGCTGGTTGAAGCCAAAGCCGGGTTTGTGCTCGACAGGTTTAGGAGCTAATTGAAATTTCCAGTTCGGGACAAAAAAATGACAACAGGGATATTTTCATGTACATTTGAATTCTGGACCCCACACTATGCGCAAAAAGTTTATGGCCTGTTAAGATTCTTAGTTTGCGGCCGGGAAAATGACCTCTTAGGAGCCGGAAAATTGCGATTTTAACGTCCCAATCGTGACATTGTCATTGTTATGTACCTTTTTTTTTTATCTTTGGACAAAGCAACGAAGGCTTAAAGCCTAAATACTAACGTACCGTGGGTGTCTTAAGCGAGGTAAGAGGGAGTTTGTTGACACGGGACTTAAATACTTGAAGATTTGGGGGAAGGAAAGACTCTCCGCGGGCAGCAGGTTCCACAATCTAGAAACTCTAGGGATAAAAAAACGAACAAAGTGAGAAGTTCGGGGCCTGTCCAGTTGGACCGTATAGGGATGCATACGCTCGGAACCACGAGTTTCTCTGTTGGGAACCGTGAGTGGAGGAACTATACTGGACAATTCTTCAGAGCAGAAGCCATGGAAGTACCTATAAAAAGCGATAAATCCCCCACAGCCCGACTGATGGGCAAGAGAGGGAAGCCTTTCTGTAAGTGAAGGATCATTAATGAGACGAATAGCTCTTCTTTGAATAGAATCAAGAATGCTTAGGGTTGTGGGGGACACCATGCCCCAGACATGAGAACAATATTCCAAGGAAGGTCGGATTTGGGACACATATAAAGTGTATAAATTAGAAGCGGAAAAATACTTTTTGGCTCGAAGGAGAAATCCAAGCTTTTTTGAAGCTGCCGTGGCTATAGATACAATGTGTTTATGCCAGTTAAGGTTATTTTCAAACGTGACGCCCACAAGACTGAAGGTGTCTTTGCTCTGTAAAGCTTGGCCGCTCATAAGTAGAGGATGAGTATTTGATGACTCTTTTCGCGACAAGAAACATGATTGTGTTTTGTATGCATTAAAATGGACGAGATTTTTGGTTATGTTGCAGATTAATTAAAAACTGCATTATACTACACTTCAGGATAGTTTTACCTAAAAAACCTGGCTGCCACAGGTCACAGGTGCTTTTTTGTGAAAGTCAAGAGTTTTAAAAATACGTTTATTGGCTATATTCGTTTTTAAAAAGTACAGGGAAGTACAAAAATAAAGCCCTGTTTGCTTTAAGATAAATTACCCAGTATAGTAAGAACATTTTAAAAAGCCCAAATTCGGTACCCTTTGAAAATAATACAAAAAACATGAAAAAGGCCGCCTGCAATCGGACTATTTTATATAAAGGCACCGCTATCCTTTACAGCGACGCGCCGATACACTATGGGATAGAAATCCATTATTTTGGCCAAAAAGCAACTTTGAAATTTTAATGGTTCATGCTGTGTATTTCAAAGTAGATACTCCAAACTACATGTACGCAAAATTATAAAAGGATATGACGACTTCTATTGGGGTAATAAAAAACTTGAAAATGTATTTTAAGTAAACATAAATATACCTACAACATTTAATCTACTAAGTTTATTATTAGCCACCCTGTACAACAAAAAATAATAATGTTAAGGGGTTGTAAATTTATAATAACATATAATAAGTTTTAGGTTTCCAAAAGCATTTGTAATAATTTATAATATTTTTTTTTCAATATATTTCCAGTAGAAAGCACTTTATTTTAAGTTAGATTGGTAAGTTTCAGAATTTTGACCAAAAAAATTAAGTTCTATCGCATAGTGCGATGACCAGCTGCATTAACCGGCATATGAAAGAGCACCGAATGTACATTTTAAAACTGTTCCTTCTATACGTATAACGCCAATTGCGTTATTTCTGTCAATATTTATACAAACACAAATTCCTCAAATATTATCACGTTTTTCTGGGTAAGGTAAGAAACATAATTAATTTATTTAGTATTAAGATGTTCGCTGACATTTAAAATCGTAACATTTCAATTAACAAACGATCATTTTTGCTAAGTATCATCTCATTTTGTTATTTATATAGTTCAAGGTGCTGTCGCCAATGAATTTCAAATTATTCCATGTTTAACAAGATCATATCATTATTCTTCCTCTTGGCAGGTTGATATTTTTAGAGTAATAATAGTAATAAAGTTTATGTTTTACAAATGATTGGTTTGTAAAATATAAATATAAAATATGCTTTGTGCTAGCGGCAGAAAAAGAGGTAAATATTTACTAATTGTGTTCTACACGGAGGACTAAAATTTGAAAGGCAATTTAAAAAACCGGCTTAAAGGACCATTAAAAAAGTCCCCAGCAAACACTATTTGCCGGCAATATACATTTTCATATTGGCATTGATGGTAAAGCATTGGCAATTGGTGGCAATATTATGCCAACATCTAATACGCATTAAAAAGTTAACCCTAAATAAACACTCAATTGCCAACAAATTTTACATGCAGGCGAATTGCCGGCAGCATACAAAAATGGCGACATACCAATCCTGATTAAATAAAGCATGCCTTTTTGTTCAACGCATATTTATACTTTTCAAACCATATTATTAACATTGGTATTTAACTAAATTTCGAGCAATTTTTTGATCTGTTTTATTTATAATGGCGGCTGAACCACATTATTTTATTTTTTTACATAATTTAAAGGAAATGGCCTTTTCCTAATATTTTATTGATACAAATCATGCAAATAAAAATTAAGCCAAACAAAATGTTTATTATTTATTTTTGAGAGAACAAAAATAAAATGATGGTAAAATTACCTAGGTTAATTTCGACGATTTCGACCGAACGTGATAAATTCAAATTTCCCGCTTAGCCGAAATACAAGATTTGACAATTTGACATATGAGGCAACCTTGCTTTTGTTTGGCCGCTTTGTGTAATTGTTTTCTACGTGGCTTTCTAGCTTTTTAGTTTCTTTTTTTAAAGAAAAGAGTTTTTAGTAGACATAATTAAGTGTATACATTACCTAATTAGTGTGTGTTGCGTAATTAATTGGTGATGGCTAGTCTAGAAGGCGGGTTATTTAAGTAGACTGTTAGGAGCTGTAAACATTTTGTTTAAAACCTTTTAAAATTGTAGTTACCTAAAAAATTATATGAAATCAGGGAGTTGCCTTATTAAAAGCTTTAAGGACGTGTTAATAAAAAAAAATATATATATTTAATAGTTTTTTTGACATTTAACTCCTTTAAAATATTTCTCCTATGTTTTGGAGCTGAAAATTGAGTGTAAGTGTCCCTTGAATACTTACTATTTTAAAGTGTTTTCTTTTGATTTACTATCTTTTTTTTTATTTTATTACATACTTTTAATTTTATTTTATTTTATTTTATTTTTTTGATTATTGTTACGATATAAAAATTTATATTATGTAATTTTTTATTGATAAAGTTTTCCTGCTTTTTTTCTCATTTTTTCGATTACAAAATTCTAAATATGCTAAATACGCATTTTTTTGCCAATAACTTATTAATGATGGATGCCATCATCCTAAACGCATTTTTTTATCATAACTTATTATTGACGGATGCCATTACATTATCTGCAACACGTGGCCTAATAACGGCCAATTGCCCACTTTCGCGTCTTTTTGATACCTTTTTGCCAATGCCTTGCCATTAAAGAGTGTTGGCAATGCCAGTAAAGTAAATGTACAACGCCGGCAAAAAATGTTATATGGGTCCTGTTAACTTTTAATTGATCTAGTTGTTTTTTTTTTTAATTTGGGAATTGGGAACTGCAAGAGGAGGGACTATACTGGATAATTCGTCGGAGCAGAAGCCGTAAAAGTATCATAGAAGACCGATAGATCTCCCACAGCTCGACGATGGGCAAGAGAAGGAAGTCTTTAAGTAAGTAAAGGATCATTAATAAGACGAACAGCCCTTCTTTGAATGGCATCAAGAATGCTAAGGGTTGTAGGGGATGCCATTCCCCAGACATGAGAACAATATTCCAGAGAGGGTCGAATTTGGGACACATACAAACTGTATAAATTGGAAGGAGAAAAATACTTTTTGGCTCGGAAAAAATCCAAGCTTTTGAAGCCGCGGTGGCTATAGATACAATGTGTTTATGCCAGTTAAGGTTATTCTTAAATGTGACGCCCACAAGGTTAAATGTGTCTCCGATCTGCAAAACCTGGCCACTCATAAGCAAAGGATGAGTGTTTGATGATTTTTTTCGCGACAAGGAACATGATTGTGTTTGGGATGCATTAAATTGAATGAGATTTTTGGCGCCCCAATCCAATATCAAATTGAGATCCTGTGAAAGAGATATTTGCATCGCCTTGCGTTTGCTTTCCAAGTTGGGTTGAGAGATTGGTTTAGGAACCTGAAAAGTGGAGTGAAGGGTACTATCGTCAGCATAACTATGAATGGGATTGGTTGTGGAAGAAAGAACGTCGTTGATGTGAAGAAGACACAAAGTTGGTGCTAATACTGAACCCTGTGGCACTCCAGCATTAATTTCGTGAAAGCTTGAAGAGTGGCCATCAACAATGACTGATATACGTCGATTAGAAAGATACCTGGAGAGCCAAGAGCAGAGTTTAGTTGGAAGACCGTAGGAGGGAAGTTTATTAAGAAGTGCGTCATGCCAGAGTTGGTCGAAAGCTTTACTATTCAATAATCAATATTTAAAATAATTTTCTCTTTTAGGTTCTATAAAAAAGCATATTATGGTTCAAACCTCCTTAAATGATTATGTACCAGCATTTTGTTAAATAGCATTAAAGATATATTTATGTTTTATTTGATTTATTTTAAGCAAAGATTCAATTGGTTTTCAATGCTTAGCAATTTTCCAATCGATACAATAAATAATACATCTATTCCCACATAAATTCTTAAACTTTGTAATTATTGCACCCTTCATCGCTGAACCTACATGAACCTCATAAATTAGTATGTTATACTACATTCCCAAATCCTTAATTTCCTCTTTTAAATTTCTAATTATTCTTCTATTCATGACGAGCAAAACAGAGTAACGACCCTTTAAAAACTATCTGGAAAATTTACGAACGTTCTTCAATACACTGAAAAATATATTTTGTAAATTTACATCTTTTTCTTTTTAATCTTTGGGCAATCCAGAAACACTTAAAGCCTAAATTCTAACGTACCGCTTCTTGTGTTTTATATGCAATATATTGAATTAGAATTGGCGCCCAATCCAATATTAAATCAGGATCCTGTAAACGAGATATCTGCATCGCCCATAGATAACCTAGATTTAGATCCGCAGTGGCAAGAAGCATTTTTCGGATTTTTACGCCCTCGCGCAGTAAACAAATCAATGGGTGAACGAACATGCGCACTTAAAAGCCGTGGCAAAATACAAACACCGGCACCCCGTACCCTTCGTCCGCGGTCTGACCGTGACGCTCATTTGCTACCGTACTTTAAACAGAAAACCAGGACGCCGTCAGCAAATTCTTTCCGATAAGGCGAATAGTTTGTTTGGCGCCGGGTGCGTTTACCCTTAACTGGCTTGCGCACAAACCGGTTTTTCGTAAAATGTAACTTTTGTTTCGCGCAGGTTATAACATTGGCAATCCATCGAGATCAGTGGCATCGCCCTGCGTTTGCTTTTAGGTTTGTGGTTTGAAAACTCGAAATCCTAAGTAGAGGATACACACCAGCGTCAGCAAAACTATTAATGTAAATAAGAAAAAAAAAATGGTACCAGTAATGAACCCTGAAAAAACCCAGAATTATACTGTGTAAGGCTTTTCCGGACATCTTCTGCTAAACTTAAGTTTTTGGACTATTCGGCCGTTGTTGTAGATTTTGTTTTCTTGACGTTTCGCCAGGGCGAGTGGTTGGCATCTTTACAAGGTTCCTAGTAGACTACTTGCGTACTACTGTACAGTAAAGTTTAACCCAGAATTACTTAGAAAATCACAAAATTTTGCATGACAGGCAGTATGGATTTTGCCACAAAGATCTACAGCAGATCTTCTTTCCTTCGTATCACACTGCTGGAATAAGTCTCTTGAGTTTCTAGGTGAGTCCCAGATCGTTGCTCTTGATATATCCAAAGCTTTTGACCAGGTCTGGCATGCCGCACTTCTTAATAAACTTCCCTCCTATGGTCTTTCAACTAAACTCTGTACTTGGCTCTCTAGTTATCTATCTGATCGTCGTATATCAATTATTGTGGACGGCCATTCTTCAAGCCTTCACCAAGTAAATGCTGGAGTCCTTCAGGGCTCAGTTCTGGCACCAACATTGTTTCTTCTTCACATCAACGACCTTCTCTCATTCACAACTAATTCCATTTATAGTTTCGCCGACGATAGTACCCTTCACTCCAGTTTTCAGGTTTCTAAACCCATCACTAAACCTGACATGGAAAACAAACGCAGAGCGATGCAGATATCTCTTTCACAGGATCCTAATTTACAAGTTTTACAGAGCAAAGACACCTTCAATTTTGTGGGCGTCACATTTGAAAGTAACCTTAACTGGCATAAACACATTGTATCTATAGCCATAGCAGCTTCAAAAAAGATTGGATTTCTCTTTCGAGCCAAAAGTATTTCTCCCCTTCTAATTTATACACTTTATATGTGTCCCAAATCCGACCTCCCTTGGAATATTGTTCTCATATCTGGGGCACGGTATCCCCTACAAACCTAAACATTTTTGATTCTATTCAAAGAAGAGCTATTCGTCTCATTAATGACTCTTCACTTACAGAAAGGCTTCCCTCTCTTGCCCATCGTCGGGCTGTAGGGGATTTATCGCTTTTTTATAGGTTCTTCCATGGCTTCTGCTCTGAAGAATTGTCCAGTATTGTTCCTCCGCTCACGGTTCCCAACAGAAACTCGTGGTTCCGCGCGTATGCATCCCTATACGGTCCAACTGGACAGGCCCCGAACTTCCCACTTTGTGCGTTCTTTTATCCCTAGAGTTTCTGGATTGTGGAACCTGCTACCCGCGGAGGTCTTTCCTTCCCCCAAATCTTCAAGTGTTTAAGTGCCGTGTCAACAAACTCCCTCTTACCTCGCTTAAGACACCCACGATACGTTAGTATTTAGGCTTTTAGCCTTCGTGGTTTGTCCAAAGATAAAAAAGAAAAAAATGACTTGGTGTGAGCTTAAAGAATGACCACAATAACTAATATGCGTCAATTAGAAAGAAAACTGGAAAGTCAAAGACGAAGAAAGGAGGTTTATTAATTAGCGCGTCCTACCAGACCTGGTTAAAAGTTTTGGATATATCAAGAGCAACAATTTACTTATAAACTCAAAAGACTTGTTCCGGCTGTGTGATCCAAAAAAAAAAGGAAGAGCTGCTGTGAATCTCTTGTAATGAAATCCATATTGCCTGTCATGCAACATTTTGTGTTTTTCTTAGTACTTAAGTGCGAGTTATTTAATTTTACCATTAATTTATTAAGAACTAACCCCTACAAGTAACAGTTAAAAGGTCAATAGCTACATGAAATAGTTTTACATCATTTCTTGGAAATAGGTTTAACTCGTGCAGCTTTTCAGCTCTCAAAAAATACCTGAAACATTCAAACAAGCGTCGTAAAAATGAGTGCAAGTAAGGATTTTCTTTCTTAATTTTATTCGAGAAAAAAACAGGACAACAAGTATTATTTTTTATTAGACTGGGTAAAAAATATAGACTTAAAAAATATAATAAAAATATTTTTTAGATGACAAAAAAAATCGTGAGGGTTTGAGCCCTTAATATTAATATTAAGAGGTTTATCTTCGCGACCAACAGTTTTTGACAACAATAGGTTTGTTCCAGAAGGCTGTCAAAAATTTTTTGCAACCGTTCGGATTCTGCGTACGTCAAATTTGTCGTTCCAGCAGTGCCATGGTTCTAACATTATACAATTGTTTGTTGTTCCAGAAGTAGTTTTAAGATATTGGAAACATGTTGGAAACCATTTGAAAAGTTTGCAATGTTTCTTCAAACATTACTGACAATTTTTAACATAACCTTTCTTGTATTGATGCACGCCTTGTTTATTTTTCGTTCCAGCAGAAAACTGTTGCCAACATTTCTGACTAATGTTTGTAACAATTTCTGCGTTTTACGATTGCTCCTCACATGTTTCCAACATTCTGCTGAAACAAACCTAATGTGTTTTTTATGACATCGTGCTTTGAACATTAAAAAATTAGTAAAATTTTGTAATTTTTTTTTGGCCCATTCTAGTGTTTATGCCATAAATAATATAAATATCATAACAAAGTGCTCTAAGCTTATTGATAATAGCACAGCTGTTCTATGCGATTTAAGAACGTAGTACCATTGGTACCTAGAAAATTTACGATGTTCAATAATTCTGGTTGATTTGATTACCAATGGCTTACTTGTAAAGGTCAGAATTACCAAATAATTGATTGGTTGCAGGCCTGTGTTTATGGTTTTGTTTTCTTGCTAATTACTTTGTTAATTATGACACCTTGTATGTCAAATTTATAATTATAGAGCGCTAGAATTGTAATATGTGGCTTTCAGTGGCGTGTCTAGAAAAAACAATAATTATTTTAGAGGAAACTGTCAAACGGTTTTCCTAGGTAAATCCTCTAAAAAAGTAACTAATTTCCCGATTATTTTGACTACTTTTTTCTTAATTATGTGCTTATACTGCCTTATACAGAGTGGTCGGAAAAATTGTAAAATATTTTCAAGTATTAAAAAAAAACACGTGAAAAAACTTTCAGTTTATACAAAAAATTACTACTCAAGTTATCTGCGAAAAGAGCCAGTTTTAAAAAAATCGCCGAAACTCGTCAAGATATTTGTTCAGATTTTTCAAAAATTGGGTGGCCGTTAACCCCTAGGGCGAACTAAGTGAAAATGTTTAAATGAGAAGGAGCTCGAGTAATACATAATTTAAAAGCTTTTGACGAGTACTTTATAACCCTAGATTATTAAGTAAATATCTTTGCCTACTACAAAATGTCGGTACTTTAAAACTTACCCCAATACCCCACTGCAATTTTGAAACTAATAAAGTTAGATGTACTTAATGTGGTATTTTCTTAAAACTCTTTTGAAAAAAACTTAATGGTGATACTAACTATATAGTGATAATATACAGGGTAGGAAGAAAAGTGTTTACTTTTTATTAATAGAGCTTCCTGTATATTATATTACCAATAAAAAGATCATTAAAAAGCTTTTAGAAAATATCCCATTAAGTACATCTTACCTTATTAGTCTCGGAAATATGGCGATTCCAATAAGGTATGGGGGTAATTTTTAAAGTACCGCCATTTTGTAGTAGGTAAATATATTGACTTTATATTGTAGGGTTATAAAGAACACGTCAGAATCTTTATAAAAATGTATTACTTACCCCCTTCTTGTTTAGGAATTTTGGGGTAGTGGCTCTGAGGGTGAAGGAGTTGCATTTTTGTCCATTTTTTTCAAAAAACGTTCCCCTTTAATAAAAATCCTTACATGTTTCGGCGATTTTCTCAAATCTGTCACTTTTTGCAAATAACTTCAGTGGTAAGTTTTTAAATAAAAACCACGCATAAACTTTTTAGGCTTGGTTGTTTTTTCGACTAAATGCAAAAATTGAGTAATATACCCCGAAGTAATTAAGTGCGCTACCACTTACAACGTTGTTCCGCAAAAATTGGCTAAATATCAATTGTTGACAACTTTGTGTACATGGAACACGGGGGAAGCGGCTATAGATTTTTAAATATGTCAAAAAAATACTGTTATTATATCGGCTTGTGATTGTTATTGTATACATTTCATTATCCTTAAATTATTTTCTTCTAAATAAAAAAAGCCACGCTCCAGAATGTCAAAATAACGTTTTTTTTTACAATTTTGTAACCTTCCGCTTTTTTTACATTACTCTCAAATTTAAGATTAGTGAAATCATAAAGTAACATACCTACGGATAAGAGAAACCATGGCATGCTAAAATTTTCGTACCGCTTTTGCGGCAGGCTCAGCGCTGCCCTAGCGGCAGGCTTGTCATTTTTCCAGTTTACACTTTAAATGCGTCGGTCGAAGCCTCGCCTCGTGTAACACACGTAAGCTTACTGAAATGACTAACTGGCGATATTTCAACGAGAAACGAATATTGGGAGTTTTCGCATGACCTGTCCTTAAATCGGCTATTCCATGATAACTCTTATAATTTCCTTACTCTATGGTGAAATATACACTTTTAACATGTAATTAACTCACCCTATCTTAATCTGACGAGCTCAAACATTTTGGATGGATATATTTTGGTTTTTTACGATTGGCCCTGTATACGGGGCTTATATTTGGTAGAGGTACTTAACTGGATACAAGGTATCCTCCGGTATATTAGTCTTCCGCAATGTAGTAAATCCCGAAATCCCCTCTTGGGTTCCTCTATCACTAAGAGTACTTATTTAAAATTTGTTTTAAGTAAATTTCACATCAAGAAAGACTCTTTAAGTAGCTATTAAAAAAGGATAGGAATAATTACACTTAGCTGCAAGGATAGACCACCTGTGAAACTCATGGTTTTTTTCGCGATGTCCCAAGCAGCAAGCTGACGTCATTTTTAAGTCATTTTTGGTCATAGGACGTCATCAGACCAAAAAATTATGACGTCACTTTAATGACGTGTTTTTGACGTCGTTGAAGTGTCTACTTCGACGTCATTTTTTCGTCATACTAGCTCATAAAAATCTAATGACGTTATGTTTAGAAAACCCGCCAGAAAAATTTTGTGACATTATATGATTCGTGTCAAAATCCACCCGAAATATCATATGACAGAAAAATAAGACTAATAATGTTACAAAATTGAAATAGGAAAAAACTCTACCCATAGATGGCGTAATGGACAATAAACTACTACGCTTATTCAACATCTTCGCTTTTATCGCCTACATCGTACCGATGAGACCAAAATAGTTCGAGACCGGTCTGCGGTCGTGACCTCAATTAGCTTTGAAAGAAATATCTTCGGCTAGTGTAAAAATCTATATTCCAGGTTGGACAGTGTCCCGGGAGATGCGCCCTTGCAGTGCAAGAAAATTGCAAGCAGTAAGTAGTTTTTTCTATTTCAATTTTCAAATAAAATATCGTATCATATTAGCTTAAAAAAAATATATATGCGTCAATTTGTTGTCATCTTAAAGACGTCATTATGACGTCATTACCTGCACGTCTTTTGTCTGTGACTTAGTGAGGTCAATTTAACATCATTTTGTCGTCATCTTATGACGTCTTTGCTGACCAAATGTGACCAAAAATGACGTCAATACGACATCAGCTTGCTGCTTGGGATATTGATAAATTTTGGACAAAGGTTTTTTTTAAACTAAGTAATTCTCACCTTTCTTCTACGCCACGAAAGATGACACATACGTTTAGATGGTAATCTTTATTTTGTATAAAAATGGTTACAGACGCCACTGATGTTTTGCTAGTTTAAAGATTTTTAGCCTACTTATTTTTAAGACATTATTAATGCCCTTTTAAAAGGTTATAAAATTACATATAAAAGATACCAAGTCAGTCTCCAGTGAGGTAAGTTCTAATATGTTCTCATTCAGTGAGTTATAGAGTTTTAGCCACAACCTATATACATACAGGGTATTTCAAAATTCACTATAAATATTCAGGGTCATTTTTAAGGTAATATATATTTTTTAACTCTGTATAGAATGCAAGAAGGTCATAAAATTTTTCCAGGTAAAATTTTGTCCGAAAATTATTTCCAAGATAGAGGTTTTTAAAGTTTTAAGAAAGAAATTTCTTTTTTATACAACTTTCCTACCACTCCAGATCCTTTTACAAAATTTGGTACACTTTTTTGACCATTGCGTTACATTTTTACTGTAAAAGTTTAAAAAAATTACCAGTGACGTTCGAACAAGATTTGAATTTCATTTTTTTTTCAAGAAAAAAATAGTACGTTACTGCTTTTTCTTTGAATCAACAGTATTTTTAAAATAATCATTTATTTTTAAGTTAATATAGTATCTCGTTATTTTTTCGTACGACGAATGGTTTTCGTTTCAAAATAAAAGCCATTTTGATGCATGGCAAAATGGCTTTTATGAAAAATTAGTTTTTAATGTTTATTAAAAATTATACCCACCGTGGACTTTTGTATTAATTTTAGATTGTAGTAATGTAAATTTTTGACCTTTTTTTGTTATAAATTAGACAAACACGAATTTTACATACAAAACACCATATCAGATTTTAGCGATAAAAATTACTTTTATTTTTTTAAACGAAAACCGATGGTCGCACTAACAAATAACAAGAAACCAAATTAATTCCAAGTGAATTGTTATTTTAAAAATAATATTGACCGGTCCGGCGGTCCGCTCAAAGTAGAAGAGAAACAGATGTCGAACGCTGCCGAACGCGGAGGCCGATTTTGCTTCTTCCGTGCTCTCGCTTGCACTTCAAGCTTTAAGTGGATCGCCGCATGAGTCATGTTTTTGTGCGTGCAGCAGGCTTTATCGAATTATAAGACGTTATCACATGAAAAAAGTACGCCATTGACTTTTTATAAAGTTTTATTTTTTTTCTAACTAAGCCATTAACAATCTAACTTTTTAGTCCCTTCTTTATTCTTTTTATCTGCTTTCGTTTTCAAGAAAAAATATTAAAACTACTTTATTTTTTTCTAAAAAGTACCCATAGAGGGTTCCTAAACCCATCCACTTTAAACCTGACTTGGAAAACAAACGCAGAGCGATGCAGATATCTCTTTCGCAGGATCTTAATTTAATGTTGGATTGGGAGCGCCAAAAATCTCGTTCATTTTAATGCATCCAAAACTCAATCATGTTTCCTTGTCGCGAAAAGAGTCATCAAATACTCATCCCCTACTTATGAGCGGCCGGTTTTTACAGAGCAAAGACACCTTCAATCTCGTGGGCGTCACATTTGAAGTGGCCTTAACTGGCATAAACACGTTGTATCTATAGCCACGGCGGCCTTCAAAAAGCTTGGATTTCTCTTTCGAGCCAAAAAAGTATTTTCACTTCTAATTTATACACTTTATATGAGTCCCAAATCCGACCTCCTTGGAATATTGTTCTCATGTCTGGGGCATGGCGTCCCCATCAACCCTAAGCATTCTTGATTCTATTCAAAGAAGAGCTATGTGTTACTTCACTTACAGAAAGGCTTCCCTCTCTTGCCCATCGTCGGACTGTGGGGGATTTATCGCTTTTTATAGGTACTTCCATGGCTTCTGCTCTGAAGAATTGTCCAGAATAGTTCTTCCACTCACGGTTTCCACCAGAGAAACTTGTGGTGCCGCGCGTATCACCCCTATACGGTCCAACTGGACATGCCCCGAACTTCTTACTTTGTTGGTTCTTTTATCTAGAGTTTCTAGATTGTGCAACCTGCTGCCCGCTAGGGGACTTCCCCCCAAATCTTCAAGTATTTAAGTCCCGTGTCAACAAACTCCCTCTTACCTCGCTTAAGTCACCCACGGTAGGTTAGCACTGTATGTAAAAGATGATGGTACTGAGGCTGTAATAACGAAAAATAAATGATTTTATTATATCGTTATGTTTTTCTTATAGTTTATATAAAAAACTAAAAAAATAGGAGTTTAGTTCTGGTAATCCAAAAATTCTTATTATTAAAAAAAAAAAACTAATACGTCTAAAATTTTTAAAAATCATTCAAAAATCTCTGAAAGGTAAGTCTGAGAATAAATTAAAGCTTTTAAGAACATATATTTAAAATTTAAATTTGTATTGACACAGTTGTAAGAACAATAGGTACTGCACTTACGAATTAAAAGGCGCATTACAACCTGCTAAGACGCCATAGGCAATTACAGGTCCCACCTCCCATAAATAACTAATTAAAAAAGGAGTTCTTTTCAATTGCAGCATAATAGCCAAAAGCCAGTACCGGGTACCATCTTCGTGACCAACCTTGAGGCCACCTTCAGACGGATGGTCATACCTACCGGGGTTTATAGAAAAAACTAAGTACTTATTTTTTATGATCCAGCATTCATAAAATCAATAAAAAATTAAAATTACTGATATAGAATGTTTATTTGTCATAAAATTAAAAATTTAGGCTTGTTTAAAACTTATTCCTAGAAATTTACAAATATGGTAACCACGAACAACTGTCTACCGTCGACTATTATACATGAAACACGTTGAGAGTTTTCAGATAAATTAAAAACTGTAACAATATACAGAGTGTCCGTACGGGTGAGGGTTTACATGGAGGACAAATGGATCAAAAATTTTATTTTTCGAATAAAATTCATTTGTCATGAAAATTTTTGCTTGTGAAAATAATATGATTAACGAAGACAAAATGTTTTCAAAGGGTTTCAAAAAGTGCCCAAAATGATATTTTCTCGCACGCAAAAAGTATGTAGTGTTGCAGTCGCCGCGCGCGTCGAACTTGCAACAATTCGCCGCGCCGCTCGACGCGTGGACGCAGACGAAATTCATCTTGTTTCGAGCGCTTGACAAATGATTTGCCGGTGATCAGAGCTTGTTGGTTTTGTGGAGTCAAAGGAGCGCGCAATAGGTTGGTTAGTTTGGACGAATGTTTGGCGAAATGTTGCAAGTCGGGACGCAGATTTAGGAACAATATTTTTCTAGGAGTGTCTTAGAAAAGTAAAAACATAGGATGGCCACTTAAAAAAGCAGAGCTAATTTTTAGGCACTACAGGTCATTTCAGAAAAACGCTCTGGCAGCTCAATTTTGGGAGTTAGGGGCAAACATTTTTTACCATAATCTCGGTGAGTAGTGACATTTTACTATGGAACGCTAACTTACGATTGAACAGCGTAAAGAAATCGTTAAAACTTATCAAAATCAGTGTTCGATTCCCCAAACGTTCCGTGCACTGTGTTTAATTTAGTTGTTCTCACCTAGGTCCTGCGATTAGCCTCCGTTGGATTTCTTCTTGTGGGGCTACATCAAATCTCAGTATATGCAGACAAACCACAAACGATTGCCGCCTAAAGGCCAACATAACTCGCAACATTGTTAAGATTGGGCAATTTGTGTCAGAATGTCATCGAAATTGGATCTCTAAATTTCGAATGACTTACCGAAACCGCGGCGGTCATTTGGCTGGTATAATTTTTAAACTAAATGTCATCAAATATGCTTTTGTATAAAAATACAGCCACCGCAATAAACTTTTTATAATTTGTTTTATTTGTGTTCAAAGACGAAAAAATACAAATGGAGGAGTTGCCTTTAAAATTTTTGATTTTCATATGGAGGGCTGGGAAACGGAGGGTTAATCAAAAAACTAACTTGTTTTCGCAAATTCGAAAATAAAATTTATTTTTACCAAAGTGTTCCTGTGTTCCTTGCTGTCCCATATCTAATTTTTAGATAAAACAAAAAATTAAATTCTAGTTGCGCCTGAGCGAGAAAGTGGTCTCTTGAGCGAGAGAAGAGTGCTCCATTCGAGACGAGTAAGTCATTTTTTCACGATTCCTTTGGCTCAACAAAGGATTATTCCTGTTTATTATAAAAAAATATACAAACGTCACAAAAGTCAGTGGCGTACTTTTCTGCGTCAATAATATAAGTTGCGGTGCCCACCGAGACGCCACTGGGCCCAATAATATCGATCTGGTTAGGCTAAATAAGCGAATTATTACTTTTAATAAACAGACAAATTATATTAAATCGGCCCTTCATATTAAAATATTGGGAAAAAACTTTTTTTTTCAATTTTAACGCCCTGTATCTCAATAAGGAAGTAACTCGGACATGTGTTTATAGAAACTTTTTTCCATAAAGTAACATAAGAAATCACACCTTAAAGTTTTGTACCGTTGTTAAAAAACACCCTGTATATAAACGAGTTGGGTCAGATATACTGAAATTTGGTATTCGAATACGAATATGAATACCGTCAAAAAAGGATTCGAAAACCGAATATTTTTGAATACCTACAAAAAAGTATTCGAGATATTTCTTCGGTAATTCACCGAGTCTCACACTGATTCAGTGTTTCAGTGAATCCACCTGAAGCAGCTCAAAACTCTTCTCCCTAGGTAAAGCAACTCATTCTTACATTTTTCTACGTTTTCTATAACAAGAAATGCAGTGGCGTACCTTGTTCTTGCTTAAAAACTAATCATTTCAAGCATTACAAGACGTTTGCCAAATTTTCTCAAAATAACTTTTTTTAAACTATTGACTTCACTTTTGGAATGGGGATACATGTACATATCTGTCTACGATTTACCAGATAGTCATGATTTAAACTGACATAATCAAAATTTATTATACACACTCTTTGTAAAATGGAGATAAACACATATTAGCTAACCTGATACAAAACATAGTTTGTAATGTCACTTTTATATGTTCAGGTCAGTTAGCTCCTGAACTTGCACCTATTTTAACCAGGCTCTTTCAATTTCTTATGACACGGGTATATTTCCAGACAGCTGGAGAGCTGCACGTGTCCAGCCTATTCCCAGAAAGGATCTAAATCTCTTCCATCCAACTATAGACCCATTTCACTCCTTTCAATGCTTTGTAAAGTAATGGAGAAATCCATTAACTCGCAAATTCTTAGGTACTTAGAAAAACATAAAATTTTACATGACAGGCAATACGGATTTCGTCACAAAGAGATCTACAGCAGATCTTCTTTCCTTCGTTTCACACAACTGGAACAAGTCTCTTGAGTTTCTAGGTGAGTCCCAGATCGTTGCTCTTGATATATCTAAAGCTTTCGACCAAGTCTGGCATGACGCACTTCTTAATAAACTTCCCTCCTACGGTCTTCAACTAAACTCTGCTCTTGGCTCTCCAGTTATCTTTCTAATCGACGTATATCAGTCATTGTTGATGGCCACTCTTCAAGCTTTCACGAAATTAATGCTGGAGTGCCTCAGGGTTCAGTACTAGCACCAACTTTGTTTCTTCTTCACATCAACGACCTTCTTTCTTCCACAACCAATCCCATTCATAGTTATGCTGACGATAGTACCCTTCACTCCACTTTTCAGGTTCCCAAACCAATCTCTCAACCCGACTTGGAAAGCAAACGCAGAGCGATGCAGATATCTCTTTCACAGGATCTCAATTTGATATTGGATTGGGGCGCCAAAAATCTCGTTCAATTTAATGCATCCAAAACACAATCGTGTTCCTTGTCGCGAAAAAAATCATCAAACACTCATCCTTTGCTTATGAGTGGCCAGGTTTTGCAGAGCGGGGACACATTTAACCTTGTGGGCATCACATTTGAGAATAACCTTAACTGGCATAAACACATTGTATCTATAGCCACCGCGGCTTCAAAAAGCTTGGATTTCTTTTCCGAGCCAAAAGTATTTTTCTCCTTCCAATTTATACACTTTGTATGTGTCCCAAATTCGACCCTCTCTGGAATATTGTTCTCATGTCTGGGGAATGGCATCCCCTACAACCCTCAGCATTCTTGATGCCATTCAAAGAAAGGGCTGTTCGTCTTATTAATGATCCTTTACTTACTCAAAGACTTCCTTCTCTTGCTCATCGTCGAGCTGTGGGAGATCTATCGCTCTTCTATAGATACTTTTACGGCTTCTGCTCCGACGAATTGTCCAGTATAGTCCCTCCTCTTGCAGTTCCCAACAGAGAAACTCGTGGTGCCGCGCGTATGCATCCCCATACAGTTCAATTGGACAGGCCCCGAACTTCCCATTTCGTTCGTTCTTTTATCCTAGAGTTTCTAGACTGTGGAACCTGCTGCCAGCGGAGGTCTTTCCTTCCCCCAAATCTTCAAGTTTTTAAGTCCCGTGTTAACAAACTTCCTCTTACCCTGCTTAAGACACCCACGGTACGTTAGTATTTAGGCTTTCAGCCTTCGTGGATTGTCCAAAGATTTAAAAAAAACACATAAAATCTATTTGAATAGTATTCGAATACCACACAAATGTATTCTGAATAGTATTCAGAATACCAGTATTCGAATACTACCCAACTCTGTATATAAATCTATGATCTAATAATCTGATAATCTAGCTTTAAGAACCATAGATGCATACTGATCATCTCCTATTTACTAAGCCCCCGTATTCTTGATCTGAATTACTTAACAAAAGATGTTTAATAGGAGGATCCGCACTTCTTCACTTGGGATGAACCATTCATTTGATTGTGAGAGGGCAAAAACGAAATGCAAAATGGATGCAAAAGTGCAAGAGGTGTGATAATTGACCGATCGATATAAATAATTGAAAGACGCGTTTAGGTGTCCAGAGTAGCCGTGAGGAGATTCAAAGATGAGATTTGTAAGTAGTACGAAATCTGTCGCTGGACAACCATGGGGTTTTTAAAAAAGTAAATACTTGAAACATATACAGGTCGGATAAGACCACAGTATCAAATTATTTTTACTCTATACAGGATGTCTCAAAAAGTGTGACGTGTATCAAAGTTATATTTTTTTAAATGGAACACCCTATATTTTATGACGGTTTTAGATTCTACATAAAAAAATAATTTAAGTTTGTTAATAGTACCAAGTGTCTAATTTTATTCGTTTTTGTGATATTTGATTTTTTTTTCAAAATGCAGAGGTGCAATTAAATTAATTTTATTTTAACAATATAAACTCCTTAAACTTTAAAATTTGTTACAAGATTAGGAAAAAGTCTGCCTTATCATACGTAGGTCATATCGAGATCATAGATTATACAGGGTGATCAAAAAATAATTTCAATTTTTAGAAAGTCAAATTGCAATATCTCTCTTATTTTAAATGGAACACCTGTATTTTTTTACACCACATGATGACAAACCAAATGCTCTTTCAAATGGTGTATGGGTTGCCTATACCTATCTTTTATACTTTTTAAGTAAATTCCGTTTTAACATATTTTTATTCCAAATGTCTATTTAAATGTAAGTAGGCTGTGATATAGCTATGCCTATTTACTAAGCCGTTATTGCAAAATGTAAATTTGTTGGAAAGCACAAAATTAAAGATTTTGTATTATCTGCCAATATTTTTAAAATTCACAGAAAAAAAAAATCATTAGTTGCTCATAATGCTACTTCCAATAACACTTATTTCAGCTGAATGTGGTAATGATAAAACTTGTGTTTTTAAACAATCTTAATAACGCCTCTGGTCAGTTATGACGACATTCTGTGACCTATAACTCGTTTCTTCCATTATCCATAATCACCGTGCCAATTTTTTAAAGCAACTATTAAGGTTGTCAGAATGGTTCTCCTGGAATATTTTCAGGATTAACTCTTAGACCAAAGTAAACCATTTTTCACATCTCCTACTCAGTATTATATCATCTTGTTGTTGCAGAAGAAGGGTTTTTATTTAAAATCATTTAAAATTTCTTTTAAACTGACTAAAACACTAGTAATCGAGTAAATGGTCGGTTGTTATTCTTAAGAAAATATTAATGGCTGCTATGTCACAGCCAACTTTAATTTAAATAAACATTTGGACTAAAAATTTGTAAAAACAGATTTTACTAAAAAAGCACAAAAAGATAGGTATAGGCAACCTATACACCATTTGAAAGAGTATTTTATTTGTCATCATGTGACGTAAAAAATACAGGGTGTTCCATTTAAAATAAGAGAGATATGGCTATTTGATTTTCTGAAAAATTGAAATTATTTTTTGATCACCCTGTACAATATTTTGATCTTGATATTGACCTACGTATGATATGGCAGACCTTTTCTAATCTTGTTACACATTTAAAGTTTAAAGTGTTAAAAGTGTTAAAAGTAAATCAATTTAATTTTACCTCTGCATTTTCAAAAAATCAAATATCACAAAAACGAATAAAATTATGAACACTTAGTACCTATAAACAAACTTGAGTTATTTTTTAAAGTAGAATCTAAAACCGTCATAGAAATATAGGGTGTTCCATTTAAAAAATATAACTTTGATACGTCACACCTTTTTTGAGACATCTCTGTATAGACTAAAATAATTTTATACTGTGGCCTTATCCGACCTGTATATGTTCCAGTATTTACTTTTTTAAAAACCCCATGGTTATCCAGCTACAGACCGTGTCGAATATGGTGGGCCACCCTGCTTTGTTCGCGGGTTTGATTCTGAACCGGTTCTGGGACTATTCGCATGCGCAGTGAAAAAAGCAGCGTTCGCGGTTAGTAAAATCCTGAATTTTTAGTAACAGTTCTGTGTTCGCGGGTTACAATGGAATCAGTTCGTTACCGGTTCGTAACCTGATTAGCAGTCCTGGGATTTTTGTTGGAACTAAAAGTTCAGTTCCGGAATTTCATGCGCATTGTCGACATGGTCAGCTGTTTTTCTGTTTTTGTGGTACAGAAATAAACCGTTGTATTACAGTTTATTTGTTTCTGCCACTTTTTATGCAGGTTAATATACCTGTTGAATATTTTTTTATATTTTTGTGATTCTGAGCGTATATAAACAAAGGATTTTTAATTGTATTCCGTATGAATGTATGTATGCAATAAAATAAATAAAGATTTAATTAAAAAATATAGACAATATTACAAGATTTTACCATTTCTTGTTGTTTTGAATTTTATCTTTAGTTAAATACACATACTTATGTTAAAAACGAGAGGAGGCAGGAATCCCTCGTCTTCCGCCGAGAGACCTCGAGTGGCTTTCGACAGTATAACAATTTACCTTTTTGTTTGAATTTAATTTTTTTGTGTAGTATCCAATTTAACCATGAAAAATCCTAACCAAAAGGCTAGGTTAGAATACATCCTCAGCTGTATAGAAAATCGTTCGCGGTAAATAAAAATTCCGAACTAATAAATAACTAGACATGCGCTTTAAAACAATTCTAAACCAGTTCGGTTCTGGTTCAGAATCGGTTCATTACTAGGGCCACGTGTTGCAGAAAATGTGATGGCATCCATCATTATTAAGTTATGATGAATAAATGCGTTTAGGATGATGGCATCCATCATTAAAGGTTTGGAAAAATATGCCTTTAGATGATGGCATTACATTTTTTTCCTAATGATAATAAAATGCATTTTCAGTCAGGAACTAAAATGTATAAATAATGCACATGCATATTGTGTGTTTATGTAAAGGGTGTGCCATATAAATTAAATACTTTAAGTTTGGAAAAACCATAAGAGATACAAAGAAAAGTTAAATGAGGAGTTGTTCAGTGAAATGTATTTTTTTAGTATTTTTATTGCTCTTATGGTTTTCAATTATAATTATTTAATTTTTATATGGGATCTATAAACACACATTATACATGTGCATTATTTATGCGCATTTTAGTGGACGGTAAAAAAATGCATTTTGTGCCATCACATTATCTGCAACACGTGGCCTAATAACGGCCAATTGCCCACTTTCGCGTCTTTTTGATACCTTTTTGCCAATGCCTCCACGGCAAAAAATGTTATATGGGATTGGAAGGATATTGTTCGCAATTTTTGTCAAGAAATTTTAAATGTTCCAAAATAGGGCTGTAATTTTTTGAAACCGTCTCAAAAAAGGTAAATTTCGATCATCATATCTCGGTGCTAATTTATGTAAAATCAAAAAATTAACGTTAATTCGTTGGATAAAAGTTTTTCTTAAGCAACGGTGCAAAAGTTTGTTAAATATTATTTAACTTTTTAAAAACGCGATAAAAAAATAAATACCCATTTTTTTTTATGAAAATAACAAATATTTACAAATTAAAAACATACATATATCTTCAGCATTATTTTGAATAATATTTAAAAAGAATTATACAAATTCAATTAAGATCCGTGCAGTACTTTTGAAGTTATGAAGGTCACCGACTTTAAAAACTTCTGGTAGAGGCTTATACAGTTTTTGCAAAACTTGTATTCTTTTTTTTTTAGATTATAGTATCAGCTCTCATTGGAATTGCCCTGGCAGATGTGGGGTACCTTCCCCAAGATCTGGTGGCCATTTTGGAGGCTATTCTGGCGGAAGCACCTTTGGAGGTGGTTTTGGAGGTGGCTATGGGGGCGGAGCAAACATACCAATTGTAAGGTAAGACGTACAATTTAAAGATTTTTGAGATATGAAATTTATTATAAATTATGTTTCAAAGAACATTAATTTTTAATTTTCTATATTCTAGGTACGTAAACAACAACCCAGGTGATGGAACTTACAATTGGTTGTACGAAACTGGCAATGGTATAAACGCTGATGAGTCTGGCGATGCTCGTGGAGATGGTACCAAAGCGCATGGGCAGTTTTCGTACACGGCACCAGATGGGCAAAGAGTGAGTCTTCAATATACCGCAGATGAAAATGGATTTAGGCCTGTTGGTAGTCATTTGCCCACGCCCCCACCCATTCCTGAGGCTATTTTAAGGTACCAATTTTAATTAAAATTTACAGAACATTTTGATAAAAAAAATAATACTTAAGATAGTTGTCGTGGTACAATATTATTAAAAAAAAAAGATTATATAAGCCGCTAAAAAACACAAGCCTGTAGCTAAGTGGTTAATAATTTTTATGCATAACTGTTCCCATTTGATGTTACTCATTACGAAGACTATCACATAATTTTATTAATTTTGATCCAGCAACGTTGGTTATGCACCACCAAACAAAAACATACACAGTTTTTGTATTTTATTACTATTGATTTCAAATTTTAAGGTAATTTTACTTTAATGTCTTACATGTATACCACGACAACTACCTAATAGGCCTATTTTATTGTGTGTAAAAAAAATATGAAATTAATTGTTTTTATATATCCAAATTACCTATTTTTAACACGCTTTTATTAGCTTGGGTTGTATCTATCTGTCTATCTATCTATCTATCTATCTATCTATGTAACGGAATCTTTGAGCCTAATTTTTAACAACTCCCAGCGATTCAATTTCTTTGAAACTTTGCATACGTATCAAGGACCTATGACAATGCAATAATTTAAAAACAGTATCCCGTTATCCTGATTAGGACCGCCAGGATAAATAAATTCCTTTACAGATCCTCTGTGTCCTAATACTACTCTTGACAAAATGGCGAAGGAATTTTTAGTGAATAAACTGGAGCATTTTTTACATACATACATACATACATGCATATCGAACTAAAAATGAAAAATAAATAATAGTTTAAAAAAACTAAAAAACACGCTTTTATATGCAACCTGAACTAAAAATTAGAAAATAATTTTTCATTACAAAGAGTTTGTCACTTCAGAATAAAAGCGTGGGGTGCTTAATATATTAAATGTTATTATTATTTTATTTGCAAATATCTATGAGGGAAAAGTTATGAAAAATAGTAAAATGCACCCCACGCTTTTTACTCTGAAGTGACAAACTCTTTTTAATGAAAAATTATTTTCTAATTTTTAGTTCGGTTGCATATAAAAGCGTGTTTTTTAGTTTTTTAAACTATTATTTATTATGTGTAATAGTTGGAATTATTTAAACCGTTGAGGCCCAGTTGTACAAAGCTAGTGTAAACTTAGGTTTACTGAACTGAATTCGGGCTTTTAAACTTTCCTTAAAATCTTAATACTACTGTCAGTGTCAAGCAGTTGAAATAAATTGAGATTTAACTAAAAGTTAAAAGCCTGACCCTCAGTTCAGTCGAACTGCTTTGTATAACTGGACCTTAAAACACTGATTAGAGTTCACCTATTTAAAATAATTTTTTGTTACAATTGTGGAGCATAGGTGTAACTTCGGACAATTTTATAAATGTTTTTATTACTATTTTATAATTATCCGTTTAATATTGAAAATATTGTAATTGGTTACATAATACTTAATTTTTTCTTTCTTTTTACTTTTATGGTAACAATGAATTTAATAAATTTTTAAATATTTTTTACTATAGTTGGGTGAAAATCTGACACATGAAAATATTTTTGTTATAATTTTTTATTATAAAAACGCCGGTTTGCAGAATTTTTTCGGTAAAAAAATTATTAAAGGCATTTTTTTATTTTTAAAACTATAAAAATTATTTTTTTGTAATCGTCTCTGCCAAAGCAGCATAGCAAACCTAAAATCTATATCTCGGCTCATACGTGTTACTGGAAGAAATATTTGTAAAAATAAATTTAAATATCAAAATCAAGTTAAATAAGTTAAAATGGCTTTAAAAAGAAACATTTTCAAAATAGTTATTATCCTAACAAGTGCCGAAAGTTATACTTTCCCGCACGCGAACTGCCAATGCCCGAGCGACGCGAATCGAAGTTCGGGAAACAGTTAAGTGCGAGAAAGTTACTATCTACAAGAGTTAGAATCAATATTTTTTATTTATTTTAAATCACAAATCTGACAAAATTTTATAACAAAATTTTATGTATTACACAGGCCCACAAAAAAAAAGTGGTGTGGGCTGGGTGTCGGAGCCACCTAGTCGGGCGTATTTTTTCTGCTGAACACAAGTCAAAACTGAAGGTCAAACTGTAAAAACCGAATTGCGGGGGTCGAGGGAGCACTAGCTTTTTTTTATTAAAAGGGGGTTATGTGGCGGTTCCAGACTCACCACTATTTGAAATTTAGATACCTAGATACAGGGTGTCCCATTTTAAAAAATGCAAGTTTTGGTAATATCTCAAAAATTAAACATTTATATTTATTTTGGGTACGTGGCTGGATTCTACGTAAAAGGTTATCAAACTTGTGCATTTGAAGTTTCTTTCTATCTCAATAAATGTTCAAATATCAAGACATAATAAAAATCGATAAATTTTGAAAATCGACCTGTATCTTCTAAACCAATCAAGTGAGCGTGGATCTAATTGCGCCATTAAACTAAACACTAAAAAAGAGGATGGGACACGGTTAAAAGTACGATTTGTAGCTTTTGGTAGACTAATTCGCCAAATTCGATAAAGGTACTAATGTAGTAATATACCAAGAATATTTTTTCGGAGGACGTGCGAAAAGTTATTTTTAAGCACGCTTGGTAGGAAAATACAGTTTTTAAGTACTTTTAAGCCCCTCTCGTTTTTAGATAAAGAATTTAACTTAACATATTGTTTAAAACAATAATTTTATTGAACCTTTACAAAAGCGTTTGAAACTTGATAAATATGGTTTAATGAAAACATGAAGAAGGATGAGTTTAAGTATCAAAAGCAAGTGGGTTGTCGGTAATAATACTGGATTATTTTTACCTAAAATTAGGTTTTGCGACGCCTACAGTGAATAAATAATTATCCTCTTTAGATTTAAAATGACTGTTTTTGGAAGAGAGCAATGTTGTACTTATAAATTATTATGAAATATCTTGTAACTGGCGTTAAAAAATTGGTAGTTAGAACAACGATACTTAAGAATTGTATATATACCTGGTGATGCATCGCCGGCGGCGGGCCCTAATTATTTAAAAAAAATTTTTTATTGAAGTTTATTAAAGAGCATGCAATTCTACGTCCATGGTAAAAACTTTAGATTTTTTGTTAACCAGTTTGCTAGTTGGATGCTAATATATTTTTTAAAAATTGCTACATTATTAATTATTATCGCCTCATATTTATAAACAACCATAACAATACCAGTTGGCCTGACATTTTGAAATTTGGCGCTTTATTATTATCAAAAAAAAATCCGTACAGGTGAAAGGATGAAAGTTGTAGGTTTATACAAACGAATTAAGTTAAAGTTTAAACTAAAACTCAGAGTGAACAAATTTCAAGAATTTATGACACTTGTAATAGATTTACATAAGCCTGAATAAATTATTAATATTATTACAATAACTGATATATGTTGGAAATAAACTTAAGATTTAAAGTTAGACATACTTTTAAATATTCCTCCATTGAC
>JACEGR010007803.1:0-44464 GCA_014170235.1 Listronotus bonariensis
AGTCGTCTAGTTACCGCTGTTAGTCCATGACATTATGAGTAATTAAAGTCATTTACTTTACTGCTCAATGGACTTAGTTGTGACTGATATTCAATCTTATTATCAGTATTACTATATCAGCATTATGGTAATACCTTTAGCTTTAATTAGAGTAGCAAAAAATGTAACTTGCTGGAGCCTACAGAGGGTGTCCGGAAAAGGTGAGGTCAAAAATGATAGGGGTGAAGCAGAAATAGGAAACCAAAATAGCATGTTAGTTACTGCCATATAAAAAGAGGTTCTATCGCGCTTCCTTAGGGAGTTATGAGGTTCAAAAGGATAGAATATAAAGAAATAGTATTTCATTAATAACTTTTGAACATTGCCACAATAATAATGATATTTAGGCATTTAAATTAACTCGTACCAATGCTTTTTCCATAGGCAAATGATGCGCCGTAAGTCATAATTATACAGGGTGAGACGAATTTTTTCGTTTATTTAATGCATTTCTTACAGAGGTAAAAGAAACTACATTTTGTTTGACCGTATAATTTCTCTATCAGTTTGGTACAAAGGTATGCTTTATTTAAATTGATACCGTGAACCGTTTTCATATAAACGCATTTTAAAATCAGACATACCCCATTTTGTATGTAATAAAAAATCAATTTTTTGAAAATTATTAAAATATGGTAAAATCTTATAAAAAACTGACTTTATTTGTGTTATAAGTTTCAAGCTTTTAACCCATTTTTAACCATTTAATATTTTCCTCAAAAAATGGTTTTTGTTTGTTGCATATAGAAAATATGTCTGTTTTAAATGCGATTTTATGAGGAATGGTCAAGATATCGATTTACATAAGATATATTTGCACAAAATGAATTGAGGAGTGGTCGAAACCAAAATGTCAGAGATTTTGTCTCTGTAAAATAGTATATATCAGACGAAACGTCTTACCTACTTATGATTGCTGCGCTGTCGTTTGCCACTCTGGCACAGCTGCCGGTACTGAGTTTGTTTAATTGCCCAAATATAATTATTATTGGGGCGGCTCGTTAAGAGTTATAAATGGCTGCATTTTTATTCTGGCGAAACGTGCATCCGCGATGGGGCATATGGATCATGTTCTATACGTTTGACACCTGACTCTTGGCTTCATGCCACTTCTGCGACACTTGCAGCCTCAGTGCCACCCTGTATAACATGCCAGTTAATGTGGTATATGGCACAGTTTAGCTTTCGGCAATATTCTCAGTTTCCTGTGGCCAAATTAAATTCAAAACTCATATGGTCCGAGGGGTATATGGAGAAAGTATTCAGGGTTAAATCTATCAATTTGTATGTATACGGTATGTGTTACGAGACAAGTGTGATGGGGTGGATGGAGTGGGTTCTTGGCTTGTTATTTTTACCAGCCGTTGACTGACATGACAGTATCAAAAAATCTATATTTTTAAAAAGGCAAATACTTATTCCGTTTTTTATGTTTGTGGTTTGTTTGGCGTTGTGCAGTTTAGCAGCAAACGTGCTTTAACGAGATGAATGGGCTTTCAATCAAAGATGCTATAAAAGCTTTTAAACTAAGCAATAGCAGCTAAAGGATTTTACCTCTCCTCATTAATAATGATAGCGGTATTTATTCTTTTATTTTTGCGATTAGAACTGGGTTACTGGGCGAACCATTTCCTCTTCCGTGGCTGGGCGGGAGTAAAACCATGGTAAAGTAAATGTCTACGGGTAAAGTGGGTTCATTACATTTTGCTTGACAAAATTTGAGCGGTTTCCAGGAAGGTTTATTATAACCTATGGCATTCCCAATGGCATAAAGAACAGAAGTATTCACGTTTTGCAAAAAATCTAACTGTTGAAATAATTGCCAACATTTATGACTGAACGTGTAAGTACCCCGAAACTTGTGTCCTGCAAACCTGTTGAACTACTGCTGAGAATTTCTGGACGTTCGCGCATCGTCTTTGCATGGGCTTGCCCCGCGGAGGCTGAGAAAGGTTCGCCCAGCACACAATTCACTTCGCCGATGCTCGGGAGCTTTGTTGGCGATTACAAATAAATAACGAAAAACGACATTTTCTTTAGCTCTCCTTGAAGGTTTATGACCGACTAACTGCCTCTGGAGAACTGAGTGAGTATTTTTTTTGAATCGAGGAAATAAAATGAATGCAATATTAGCAATATTCAATGTAGAAGCTTGCAAATCAGCTGTCTTGCAAGCTTCGCTACGACGCTTTGTTTAAAAGCCCCATTCCTAGCAATACGTTTGTGAGCCATTATAAAACTGCACAACGCTAAACCAAGCTAAAGCTTTATAGAAAAACGAGTAGACATTTGGTTTCTAAATAAATTAAGACTCTTACACGCCGGCTTGGGAGTCGGTCAAATGCCGTCCGTAAAAATAAAACCTGCCGCCAGCCGCACGAAACAAAGGCAGTATCGTTGCGCCTGTTTGGAGGAGACTCGCTCCGTTGACGCGAGCGCTGGACAGTACTATCCGATTTTGACGTTTGCATATCGACTGGCGATTCATTACTCTAAGTATATGGTTATTAAAGGTGCCCTAGCAATACCTGAATATCTAATAGTTCATTAGGAAGGTCTTTTTCTGCGCTTTATTAATGGAACTTTATTGATGCATTTAACAGCTTACGAAATAACAAACTTAATGCCCAATACGACCAAACCGCAACATAGTGAAGCTCAGTAAGACTTTGTAACACGTAAATGGTTGTAACTAAACCAGCTTAGTTGGATGTGTTATGACAGAAATTTATTAACAGTAATACCTTGATTTCAGAAAAAAGTACAGCTTTAACGGATTCTCGAAAGATCAATTTAATGTCATTATTAAAAAATTGAAACGCCCTATAATATGTCACCATTTAGCTATTATAAAAACAACACCTTTAATATGTCATTTCAATTCCAAAAAAAAAAACAGTAATATTTTCTGTATGTCTACGGTATGCTGTAAGATTAATGCCGTAAGTCTAGTGTTAGCTTGTATCTCTAAAAGTAGAATTTAAATAAAAAAGCCAGATCCATTATACAAGTTGAGACGGCAATCCACATAATTCTTTCTAATTGCGTACTTTAAATAGTGTGCGTGCAACAAAAAAGCAGAATAATTTAAGTGAGACAGAACACGTCGTGAGCTGATGACCGCCTACGGCTTTTCTTAGTTGAATGATACTAAACCGTTTAGCCTATATTCTATTATCCCAACCAAAAAACACACCCTGTACATAACAATTTACAGTGGTTTCAGACCCGTTTGTGGTCTATAATAAAAATCATTATGTTCTTTAAATCTGGAATTATTTAATTAAATACCGATTGTAGCGCCCGGTAAAAATTACCTTTTCAAAATTTTTCGATAACCACAGATTTAATATTCAGCAGATGTACTTCATGTCAAAAAATCGCACGTAACTCTGATTTTGCTTGCAATTGTTAGTATTAATTAAAACGTCGCATTTTCTCCGCAAATTCGGAATATTTACGACTCATTTAAATCAAAAATTTGTTTCATCTGATTTGGTCTACTATTTTAGCCAAGTTGGCAAAAACGCTGTTGTTTTTTTTTACTTAGGGTTTATTAAACTATGTGACAATTAAGTAAATAATAATAATAAATAAAAACACTTTAAACCTTAACGAAAATGTAAAACATGATAGGAAAAAAGATAATGGTCCAATTTTTGGCTAAAAATAATCTAATCAATCACACAAATATAGCTTGACACCCATTAGTGTGGTCAGAAAACATCGACAATTTTTTTATTTGACTTCTGACACTAAAAAAATTGATTCCTAGACCCTTTAGGAGACGATAAACTTTTATTTTTAATAGAAAAATCTGCCTTATTACAGTTTTGCATATTTTTCTCAGTATCATACGAAAACCTAAAAAAAAAAATGGTAGAAAATAGAAAGTTTTTTTTTTAAATGTCTCGTATATTTTTTGATAAATCTAACCATTAAAGAGATTTTTAGGGTTAAAGATTAAAGAATTTTAAGAGAAAAACCCTTTTTACTTAAAAATTTTGTAACGTACTAAAAAGTGGAGACATTTTGAAGAGCGTTTAATTTTTAATATAAATAGTAGAAACTCAAATGTCAATAATAATTTCTCAGTAAACTACAAAATTTAAAACAAAATAGTTTTATTTTTCTTATTTTTTCTTATATATCTTAATTATTTAGTCTTTGTCCTTAAATATCATATTAATTATAAGATTTATTAAACAAGTGGTTAAATAATCTGCTTCTGTATTATGAGGACTAAGAAAAATATGAAATTTATAACAAGGAATACCTTTTTTAAAATTAAGAGCATACCTCGTTGCCGAGAGGGTGTAACCCTGAATGGGTAAATTTTTACACAAAAATAATTTAAACAAAGAGCATTATTAGGCCAGAATAAAATTAAAAAGTTTATTTAAGATTTTAAGAAAACCAAAACTTTTATATACTATGAAGAACTATTCTGCTCTTACACAATATAATAAAAGTTATGATTCCTTTAAAAGAAAATAAAATGAAATATTTATATTAAGTTACTTACAATACAGAAGCGGTATCAATTATAAACAAGGTGCTAATGAACCTTTGTTTATAAGAGTGGTTCTCAGGGTGAAATTATTTTAACCCAATAAAATAAAATCTTAATAAAACGCCAGACGGGAACTGGGCCAATGGTTGTGCCTCAAAAATGTTGTTAATAGTTTACCAAAAATGTGGTAAACACTTTACCCTAAAAACTTACTGATAAACTTGTTTTAAATTTTTAGACTGACCCTTGGCCCATTTTCCGTCTGGCGTCTTGTTAAGATTTTTATTTTATTGGATACTTACAACCAGTGCTAATAAACCTTTGTTTATAAATTAAAACCTTTACTGTAAGTAACTTAATATAAAATATTTCATTATTTTATTTCTTTTAAAGTAATCATACCTTTTATTATATTGTTAATAAGAGCAGAATAGTTCCTCATAATGTATAAAAGTTTAATTTACTTAAAATGGCAAATAAACTTTTAATTTTTATTCTGGAGAAAAGCCAAATAATATTTTGTTTAAATTAAATCTCTAGAAAACAAATAAAGCATAAAAATACAAAAATGTGTGCCCCCAAAAATAAAAATTAGCTTGTTTCAGGATTTTGTGTGGAGTGTCTTTTAAAAAGGGATATAATCACTTTTTATTTTTGTTTGAAATTTCTTGTTTAATCCTATTATTCATAATAAATGCACAAATTGTTCATCTTATACCTTTTGACACAAAAGGGTAAATGCAAGACAAATAAAACTAATAATGCAGTTTATGTTAAAGAATTTGTGCATTTCAATATAAACTAAAAGGTTTCACAAAAAATTTAAAACAAAAATAAAAATTGAATATATTCCCTTTAAAAAAGACACTCATCAACTATACATATGTATATACAAACAACGGACCTTAAGGAGGTGGCTCCAGAGCGGAACAAAGCAGAAAAGTATTTTGGAGGAGGCAAGAGACAAAAAAGAAGACAAAAAATTAAATTTAAGAGCAAAGAAAATGGTCTTCATCTAAATAACCAACCAGAATAAAGACATTCATTTCCGATATAAAATATTTAAAGACCAAAAAAAGGCTTTTCCCTACAAAAACCTACCTAAAACGAAATTATTTTGATTTTCGAGGAGGGGGCGGGGACCCAACACATATTACAAACAGACGAAATATGCTTTATTTTTAAAGAATAGGGCCTTACACAACCGCCACTTCCGCAAAACAACCCATTTCACAAGACTCCTAGGGGAGCAATTGCGTCCATAGCCCACCCCCTCCTGCGTACGGCTCTGGTTGGCTCGTTTCAATTAAAACGCTGTATAATAAGTAATTGATACCATAACAAATTAAGTTTCCTTATATGTATAGTTTATTAATTAACCCATAAATTATGTGTTAATTTTGTTGCCTACACCGAAAACAAGAACCTTTGTTTTCCTTTGTATGGTTGAATATTGTGGCTTATGCATCTGGTTATTGGCTGTCATATTACCCTTATACAATGTTCGTTATTGTTTTAAAATTAATTTGGTATTTTGTTCCGTTGTCTATTATTTAATACGAGTTGCGGTTTTGTTTAGTGTATAGTTTGCTGCGTGTGTATATTGATTGGGCTTGTTTTGGGACGTTTATATATTTGGAAATTTAAACTGACCATTTCACTAGAGTGTTTTGCACTGGTAAAATGTCACAGCCAAGGAATATCAACTTTTAATAAGGAGCGCTCGATTTTTATATTTGTCCGAAAATATAGGTTATGTTTGTGACGTCACCTTTTTGACCTAATATTTTTTATGTGACAAAATAAACCAAAACTCATAAAAATAAAATCACTTTAAAAACATTAAAAAATGGTGTCTTATCTTTAATTACGATTTAAATGTAAATTTTCTTTAAAAAATATCCAAAGGTCAGTGACCCCTCTTTACAGGTTTTAAAATTCCCTGTAACTGCAGTACTTGTAACTACTTAATTTAACTATAAACAGTAAAAACTAAACATATATAAAAGTTTAATGATTAAAAAGCAAAAAATAACACCATAACCGCGAAAAAGCTTCCAGTACTGACTTTATATTGTTTCCAAATTTTCCTACATTTCGAGAAACGATCGCAGCAAATGCCGGTGAAACTTCCTCTACAGGGTGTTCTGTGTTCACTAATTAATGTTAGACCAAGAAACCATATTCCCCATGCCAAAATATTAGCATTTAACCAAATATACCAATATTCAGGTTGAAAATAAGACTGATACAAGTTGTCAAAGTCAAAATTAATTTGTGACGTAAAAAAGATTTAACGTTTTATTTGTATTGACAGCTATTAAAATGTGACTTTTTATGAAATTACTTTTTTTTCATGGTAAGTTTTTTTCATAAAAAGTTACAATTTAGTAGCTATCAATAGAGATAAAATGTTAAATATTTTTTACGTCACGAATTTTTTTTTTTTTTTTTGACAACCTGCATCCTTCCAATTTTTTGACTTGAATATTGATATATTTGGTTAAATGCTTATATTAAGGCCTAAGAAATATGTTTTTTTTTGTCCACCACTACTGGTAAACACCCTGTACAGGGTATTTTACCGGCATTTGCTGCAATGGATTTGTTGAAAAGTAGGCCTTGGAAAATTTAAGAACATAAAGTCAGAACGGGACATACGCCTAAAATATTTTGACAGTTCTGCTCTGTTCTGATTATACCGAAGGTTAATGTTAAGTTCCCTCGTTTAAAATTATATCTAAACAAAACATTATTTAGCTTTTCCCAGAATAAATATATAATATCTTTATTCTAGAGAAAAGCCAAATATAATTTTGTTTAAATTCTCAGAAAAGAAATAAACTATAAAAAATATTTTGACAAAAACCTTAAGAGTTATTTTTTTAAATCAAAACCCTTATCTTTTATTACCTTATACTATTAAGCATTTAAAATAAGGGTACGTTTGTACAGTGAGTCCGATCTAACTTGTCCACATTTTAAATGTCTATAACTTTTTTATTTTTTAACTTAATTTTAAATGATTCAAAAACCTACTGGTACAGTGGATAATCAAGTTTTTGTTTTCTGTTATAAAAGTTACACAAAACAATTTTATTAACAGAATATATTGACATAAGTTACCTTTTTTTAAAATGGGAGACCCTGTATATTATACCACTAATAAACGCGTCATTTAAAGAGGTTTACAAAAGTTTAAATATAATATATCCACTGTACAAGTTGGTTTTTGGATCATTTTTTAAGTTACGAAATAAAAAAGTTATAGACATTTAAAATGTGGACAAGTTAGATTGGACGCACTGTACAATTATGTCCATTCCGAAAATTTATATCTTTCGAAATATTAACCATTTATCTATTCTAACAATGCTTACGGGTAAGTACGGTGTAGCCATGAGGCCGCATTTTGCCGTCAGGGCCAACTACAAGCCAAACTCAGCTGTACTTAAAAGTATTGTTAGACTATGTGATTAGGTTTGTTCCAGCAGAATGTTGGAAATATGTTAGCAACAATCGCAAAACGCTGAAATTGTTACGAACATTAGTCAAAAATGTTGGCAACAGCTTTCTGCTGGAACGAAAAATAAACAAGGCGTTCATACTGCTTATACGTTAATGCACAAAAGGTTATGTTAAAAATTTGTCAGTAATGTTTGAAGAAAGTTTGCAAACTTTTCAAACAGTTTCCAACATGTTTCAAACATCTTAAAACTACTGCTGGAACAACAAACAATTGTATATTGTTACAAACATGGCACTGCTGGAACGACAAATTTGACGTGCGCAGAATCCGAACGGTTGCAAACATTTCTGACAGCCTGCTGGAACAAATCTATTACTAAATTGTAAATATTTTAAAACTATAAATTTTTGGAATAGACATCCTTGTACAGACTATCCCGTATTTTAAAAGCCTAATAATATAAGGTATTAAAAAATGGCGGTTTCCATTTTTAAAAGGTTTTTGTCGATATAATTGTTAACGATTATATTTTACTACTCTGTATAAATTAATTTGTCAAAATGTCAATGGATAGTTATCAATAGATTACAAACGTCATTTTGATATAAAATTTAAAATAGTTTAGTTAACATTTCTCAAACTAACCCGCATTATGATAATTAATTTTAATAATTTAATTTTATTACTTTAATTTTATTAATTTCTACTTATTGTGAAATCGTGTATCTCTTTTCATAAAACTTGTTAGACACTACTGAACACAACTATGACAGTTTGATGACAAAATTCTAAGCAATGCTTAAGCTTCAACGAACACTTTCAAAGCTCTTGACGCTCTTATTGGTAAACCCTTTATGCTTTCAGAATCTCACGCAGAATCTCAAAAATAAATGTTATATAGGGTGCCAAATTTAAAATAGGAAAGTTGACACTAAGAAGTCATCAGTATAACCGGAAATGGTGAACTGACAAAAATATCTTAGTCGCATGTCCCTCACTGACTTTATAATTTCTCCCAATTCTCAAAATTTGTAGGCCTCCCTTCAGTGAAATCAATCTCAGCAGTTCCCGGTGAGACACTGTACATGGGTAATATTTTTCGTACATAGCTTTCTTGAACTTTGCAATTTAGGATTTTTTTCACTGACCATATATCGGCGCGTACTTCACTGCATGAGTGGACAAGCGCAGTGCTGCTTTCTCAGAAAAGCATAACTTTCCTTTTGTAGTTATTTGAAACGTCTGCGAGTGGAAAATGGGAAAATTTATTGTTGTTCCTTCCGTATAAAATGATAAATACAAGTAGTTTTCCCGCGTGTAGTTGTTTGCTGGTAGTTTGTTTAAAGTTAACGGCGTTGTCGCGCATTTAATATAATGTTTTTGGACTGCAGCTGATACAGATATTTGGAAAAAATATTTTAAAAATTTATTTTGAGATTTTCTGGTATTTATTTTAATTGTCAGTAATACATTAAAAAATTTATTAAAAAACCAAAAAAAAGCTAAAATTTTTAAATAAAGTCGGTAAATATCATACGTTATTAACGTAGAAAAAGCTTTGTTTAATTAGTTCTTATTACTTATTATACCGACAATATTATCGATATTTAAATTTTGAAAGCATCAGTTATATACGGTTTTCTACTGTTTTATTCAAAATCATGTGTTTTTTTTAATGACATATCGATTTTGGAGACTGTTAAGTATAAGGATCAATTAATTTTGTCCATGTTTTAAAACTTAAATTTTATTTACTTTACTCTGTAATAAATATTTATTTTAAATAATGGTAATTACTTTCGTAAATAAAGTCTGCAATCAGCATAGCACTTCCAAACAGTTTAACGAAAATCCAAACTAGGGTACGTCTCATGTGCACAAACTTCAAACCCACAACACCAAGATCAAAAGCATAGTCCTGCCAACCGAGCTAACTAACTTTTTTAAATCTTTGTAACAGCCCACGAAGGCTTTATAGCTAAGTATCCACATGTACAGGGTGTCCCATTTTGGTTGTCCCTTATGGGAAACTTGGAAACCATAAGAGATATTAAAAATCTGATACCCCATCCTCGAGCTCTTTTTGGAGAAAACATTTATGGTAAAAACAGATCATCGCTATCGCGAAGCGTTTCAGAATACAGGGTGATTCTCGATTTTTCACTTTTGAAAAGGTCCTGTAGCTTTGTTGTTATTACAGATACGAGAAAACTAATTGCACATTATAAAGACACTTTTTCCGTAGAATCCAGTGGCGTAGCCAAAAATTTTTGAGCTGTCATTTTGACATATGACCCAAACATGTTTTTTTTATTAGGGACACCTATAAATGATTAGGTAATTAAATTGCTTGTTTTTTCTGATTAAAATAATATATCATAGTAGGTGGTTTAATAAATTTTTTACGTCAAATATTGGAAAAATTATGATTTTAAAGACGCATTGCGGCTTCTATCTGTTTTTAAATTGTTTTATATTTTTCTTTAAAAACAATACTGCCATCCCTCAACTCAGGAGACATTTCCGTAGAAAAAAAAACAAAAAATTAATTAATTAAATTTTATTTATTATTTTTTTATTTTTTTCTAGGAAATCGATTTATTTAGCGATCGCTACCCCTGAACTTTTGGTTTATAGCCTAAAAAATATTCAATGTAAAAATGCTCTTAATTTATGATTAAACCGTGCCGAAATCATGTTGCTTTTCCCATTTAAATAACATGGAATTTTGGACTTTCCGTTAACTTTTTCTCTCAGACACAAATAGATGGAAAAATACTGCTTATCACATATTCTGATAGAAATTTAACGCTCTACAAAAAAGTTCTCTCACGAATTTTTGATTAAGTCACTCCTTTAAGAGTTATTTACCGTCAAACGTTGAGTTAAGATTGAGTTGTGGCCATCCTCGGAATTTAATAGTAAACCGGCATTTTTAAATAAAACACTCTGTATATTACATCACCATTAAATAGATATTTTAAAGAGCTTTAAGAAAATACCACATTTGATATGTCTATCTCTTATAGTTTAAAAATATGGCCATTCAAATCTGAAAATTATGTGTAAATTTCCATTATATCTTTCAGCTCTAAGCTATAAGCACTAAGTTTAGTGTCGAAGATAAAATAGACACTATAACAGGGTCCGGCAAAATGAACAACCCATTTTAAATTGCTTATAAAAATTTATTAACTTTAAAAACAAAACAAAGGAACATGTATTCTTAAACAAGAAAGATGGGAGTTTATTATGCTTTGAATATGGTGTGCCGCAAATGACCGCCACCCTCTTCAATACATTCTTCTAACTGGTTCATAAATTTTCTCATTACATTTTGAAGAACTTGCCTAGAAATAGCGTGGATTTCATTGGCAATATTTGTTTTTAGCTCCCTTACATTTCTAGGTTTATTGGCAAACACTTTATGTTTTAAATAGCCCCAGAGAAAATAATCTGGTGCTGAAAGGTCGGGCGATCTTGCTGGCCAAGGAATGGTACCATTCTTAGAAATCAGTCTGTTTGGAAAGGATTGTCGCAAAATATCCATGCTTATTCTTGCCGTATGGCTTGTTGCGCCATCCTGTTGAAACCAGTAATGTCCAATTTCATTTTGAATTTGCGGTAAGAAGAATATCTGCAACATTTGAACATAGCGTGCGGCAGTAACTGTTACTGTCTGACCATTTTCCTCAAAAAAATAAGGTCCGATTATCCTAGACGAGGAGATGGCGCACCATACAGTTACTTTGGGACAATGTAATGGACGCTGATGAATTTCGCGTGGATTCTCTTGAGCCCAGTAACGACAATTCTGTTTATTTACATCTCCGTTTAAATAAAAGTGGGCCTCATCGCTCATAAACATAATATTGTTTTCAATACCTTGATAATTGGTACGAAGAAGGCGACAGAACTCAAGTCTATTAATCTTATCCTGATGATTTTATTTCTTGAACAATTGCGATCTTGTATGGGTGAAAATTCATTTTTTTAACATTCTTCGTGTACTTCGCTCAGATAAATTTAAAACAGTAGCATGTTTAACAACAGATTTTTTGGGACTAGCGATAATTGCATTTCTAACTCTGTCTTCGTTCAGTGCATTGCAAGGAAATCTTGGCCGCCCACTTGACTTCTTGTCTAAAACGGACGTTAACAATGTTTAAATTCAGGGAATTTAGAGCGGTACAGCGCTGTAGCGCTTTTAAGCTTGAGTTTTGCAAATCGATATTTTTTAAATTTTATTTTGATTGAGGTTTTGGTGTTTAATTTAAAAAGTATATTTTAAATTAATAATAAATAGCTTTAGGATAAAACCTATAAGACAAAGCCGATAAATAAAGTACATTTTAATATTATTAAAAATTAAAATATTATTGCTCACACACCTAAAAATTTTGCAATTCCATTAATACAAATTGCAGAATAGGTTTGGTTATACAAATAATACAGCAATTAGGTTATAATAAAATATATAGTGCATTCCAATAAAAACGAGCCACCCCCTATAATAACGTTATTTGTACTTGAAAAATCCTAAAACACGTCAATTTTTATTTTTAGGGGACACATTTGGTGTTAAAATTTACTTGTCCAGAATTATCCATTAACCCAACCAACACAACGTAAAGAAGTTTAAAAGAGAAAGGGGGTCAATTGATACATTTTTTCTAAAAAAACTAACCTTACAGGAATAACTTTTTGGGACATTCTGTATACTTTGAAATATTTTTAGAACATACTTTAATATATTGAAATGGGTGACTCCTGGGACAGTGTAGAGACACACTGAGTACTTTTTTTGTTTAATTCAAACTTTTTTACAATTTGTAAAAATACCTTCTTTCACCTATCTGCTACGTCCCTGGTTACGTAAACACTATAAACACCGTAGCCCGTTCGTTAGTAACAGACAGTAGACGACTTTGTTTGCGATGTTGCCAAACGTCCTATTTTATACCCAATAATAGAATAAAAAGGTAAAATGTTATTATATTCCTATTTTTATAAATTTACTTTAAAAAATTATTAAAACTTATATCCAAAATAAATTGTAACAAAAATATTTAAATAAAGGTCGTTTACCTTCAACGGAATATGTTCAAAATACTTTTTATACCCACGGTAATAAGTTCCTAGACATCAAGCTTTTATGAATTACATCACAGAAAAACTCAAACCCTGCATTTTGTAGTGAAAAATTTTGATTAAAAAAGACCTAACTAAATTGAAAGCACCCTAGTTTAACCAAAGAGAATTCGCTGTAAGTATCATTTAATCGCCCATAACCAGAACAACATGAGACAAAGAAAAAGGTTTTAAAAAGAGTTGAGCTTTACAAGTTTCAGTAAATTGATAAGCCCAGTTGACGTGCAAACTGCACAAAAATGTTAGAATAAATTGCAATAAATTTCTTGCAAAAAACATCCTAAACTGTAAAAACACCTGTGGTTGTGGCGCTGATCACGGATCTGAAAAAATTTTTAGTCGGAAACATTTGTTTCCGAGATATCCATTATTAAAGTTGGCATTTGAACTAACCTCATTTTCACTTTATTCCCCTTTTTTTGGCATACAATTCGTGATTTTAAGTTAAAGTGGTACACAATATTTGATTTTCACCTTTTAAAACCTCATTCTTCTACGTATTTTACACTTTTTTTGAATTAAATTGCATAGCTTCGCTTTCAATCGTTTTTAATCGTAGCAGAATAAGGTGGAGGCGGTGGAGTAGTGAATGCACGGTTGCAACGTTTTAAAGGGACCCTATCCAATTTATTTGTTAAAGGTGTAAAAACATAGAAAAACGGGGTTTTAAAAGGTGAAAATCAAATATTGTGGGCCACTTTAGCTTTAAATCAAGAATTGTGTGCAAAAGGGGAATAATGGTGAAAATAAGGTTAGTTTAAATGCCACCAACTTTGATGATGATTATCTCGAAACCAAACATTTCCGACTAAAATTTCTTTCAGAAAAAACCCAACATACCAAATTTGATTAAAATCGGAGTTGCGGACACTTTCTGTACAATTACCGTAGTTTTTTGAACATTTGTCTCATAGGGAATAATCTTTTGTACTCTTTTCTCGTGTGAACCACCTGTCGTCTGTCGGCTCTTAATTTTGATGAAAGAAAAGCGAAAAGTAACAAAAACTTTATTTAAAAACGCAGTAAAATTTGTTTTTAATAGTGTTTTGCAATAAAAATACCGTTTTGTGTATTTTAATTCAATTCTTTGTGCGCATACGTGTCGCGTCGCAGTGTTTAAAAAGTTTGTAAAGTAATTAACCACCTAAAAAGTGTACTTGATTTGTGGAAAAAGTAATCTTTACTTTCATTATACGCTGGAACAACCTAGTAGCGTAATAAAGGATAATTTGTGTAATCATGTAAGTTTTTCGTTTGATCGAATTGAAACAGCAAAACCCATAGATAAACTGGTAAAGAACAAAATAAATTTGGCAACTTTTCTCAAGCTCGTTGACGTAACCACGTGTTATAACTGCTTTCAGCTGTTTTTGACAGCGACAGAAGGTAAACATATGTATTTAAAGGGATTTAAAGAGCTGGTCAGTGGCGGGTTTGCTTTTTAATCGTAAAATTTTGGGGTTCATTATCACTGTTATTTATGGTGGTCCGCCATTTTTAATAATTTTTATTCAATTTATTTTTACACAAGGATTTTGGGGTTTAAATATATTAAAGTATTTCCATAACACCCTTGCTTTTCCAAAATGGTAAAAGTTAAGTTTCAATTCATTAAACTCTGATACCTGGTACCTGCCACTATGAGTCAAACTTCATAGACTACCATTGCTCTACCCATGTGGGGATCAGGCACTGACAAACATACGAACAAAATAACGAAGGTCTGCCGCTCTTGGACTATTATTTTTACTTAAAAGAATGATATTTTAAGTTATCTTAAACGAACACCATTTTTTTATCGGAGTGTAACTTGTAGGAAAAGCATACTTTCGGACTCCTGGTGGTCCACCATCGTCCAGAAATATATAGGGTGGCCATTTGAAAACAGAAACAGAGCTAATTTTGGACACCCTAGGTCATTTTAAAAAAAGACGCTCGGACCCGTCAATTTTTAATTTTAGGAGAAGTCGCCACTTTCACTCTCTGTACAGGGTGGCTCGAATTCGACGCTCATCATTGGGATTTCGGAAACCGTAAGAGATACAGGATCGGTTAAATGGAGGCAAAGTTACGCAATTTGATGCTCAATAAAATGCCGTTTTGCGTTTTAAAAAACTCCGAGTACTTCCGAAGATATTCGAAAAAGCCGGAATTTTCAATTTTGGTTTTTATTGTTTCCTGGCTATATTTGTTAAGATAACTTAAAATGAAAAACACGTTTTCATGGCCACTTTTTCTGTTCTATAATTCAGTGTGATTAAATATTGAATCTGACGTTTCGGCTTCTGGCGACCATCATCAACTTATTTTTTTAATACGGACCTCATATTTTTCAATTTAATTAAATCCTTTTATCACTGTTAAAACACTATATATCGCCACTTTGATATTTGCCGACGTTTCGTACAGAAAATTCCATCGCCAGAATATTGCATATTTATTTTACCATAATACGGCCCTGAACTACATTTTTAGGTAAGAAGGTAAAAAAAAGAATAACCTTTTTACATATTCGTAATCTTTTTATTGCAACTCATTGATATCTAACAGCGGAAATAACTTTATTAACCGAACATTTCATGAATATTAGACATAAGAAACAAAAAGGTAGACAACAAATCAGCTTACATAAACAATTTGTAATACTATCTTGATGCCCATATTAAAAATAAATATAATTTAATCACTATTATAACTGTTCAAAGAGATAACCTTTCGCCTGGATGCATTTTCTTGCTTTGCTTTGTATTTTTAATACAGCTCGATTAATTGTTCTCGCAGGAATGGCAGCGACTTCCCTTATCAAATTTTGTCGTAGTACTTAAAGGTCGTGAGGTGCATTTTTAAATAAACGGTTCTTAAGATATCCCAAAGGAAATAATCTAGGGGACTAAGATCTGGGCTCCTAGCGGGCCATCTTGCAAAACCATTTATTAGGAAATATATGGTAAAGGAATTGAGCTAGTTCCCTTCCATTGTGGGCAGGAGCTCCGTCTTGCTGCCACCATATTTCTTGAAATACTGCCAAAGGTTGATTATCTAGGGCGTCTTAGACATCATTCCTAATCAAATTTAGATATCGTTCGGAAGTTAGGGTTAGGTTTTTACCTAAAAATGTAGTTCAGGGCCGTATTATGGTTAAATAAATATGCAATTTTCTGGTGATGGAATTTTCTGTACGAAACGTCGGCAAATATCAAAGTGGCGATATATAGTGTTTTAAGAGTGATGAAAGGATTTAATTAAATTGGAAAAAATATCAGGTCCGTATTAAAAAAAAATTAAGTTGATGATGGTCGCCAGAAGCCGAAACGTCAGATTCAATATTTAATCACACTGAATAATAGAACAGAAAAACTGGCCATAAAAACGTGTTTTTCATTTTAAGTTATCTTAACAAATATAGCCAGGAAACAATAGAAACCAAAATTGAAAATTCCGGTTTTTTCGAATATCTTCAGAAGTACTCGGAATTTTTTAAAACGCAAAACTGCATTTTATTGAGCATCAAATTGCGCAACTTTGCCTCCATTTAACCGATCCTGCATCTCTTACGGTTTCCGAAATCCCAATGATGAGCGTCGAATTCGAGCCACCCTGTACTGCAACCGTCGAGCAGGGGTAAGATTCACGCCCGAAATTTTAATGGTTGGTATGGTAGGATATTAGGTAGCATTGTGTTAAAATAAAAAAAAATAAAATTTTAGTTTATATGTTTTTCTTACGCTTGTAGAAAAAATAGCGTTCCTAAGACGTGCCGAAAGGGCCTTTTATGCACTTGACTGCTTGACCGAACTCCGCCACGCGTCTTTCGGTTAACTGCAGTCGCGTGCAAAAAAGCACTTTCAGCACTAGTTAGGAAATATACTATTTCGGAAAAAGCAGCTTTATTTTTTCTGTCTGTCAAAATTTATTATTTAATGTCTAAAAACGTAAAAACAGAAATATAGATATTCTTCTAAAAAACATCCCCAACCGTTTTTTTTATACTTGAAATCAAAATTATTCCCAATTTTTATGCCCTATTTACAAATGATTACCAGTTCAAAGGGAGCGTAGAAGTCTAATTTATATAGAACTTTTGCGTTATTTCAATTTATCAAAAGAGCGAAGAAATGTCGGTTATGAGTTTTTTGTTGAGGGATGTTTTTCTTTAGGGATGTTTTTCAGCGTCTCTCGTTCGCTGGTTGAATGGCGAATTATTGGAAAAAATAAATTATACTTTTTATTCGTTCGTCTTTTTACCAAATTTATTTCTGATGAAATTAATTTTAAGGTTTTACCAGTGGCGACTCGTGGTATATTTGTATACACGTTTTTTTTGTCAACAGATTTATTATATATTAAAACAACTAAATATCTGTCTTTTCATGGGTCCAAGGTGGTGCCTTTTTGTTAACCTTGTAGGGTATTTATAGCGAAAACTGAAAGAGAGAGAACAAATCTTATTTGCACAGTTTCGATTAAAACAAATTTAATGGTGAAAGTAAATCATGACTAATTTAATTCGTTTTGAGTGTTTTTCAAATTTTCAAATATTGGAGTTTTGACCAAGTACTTGTAACTTGTTTTGATATTAGAGGTGGAACATAAATGTAAATAAAAAAGTTTAGGGGAATTTTCCGTAGAAAACAGTAGCGTGCTTATATTTTTTCCATTAACTTTTATTTTAAAGTTAAATCACAAAGTTGTTTTATATTGAACACTCTGTATATTTAATCACCAAGAAAAAGCTGCCAAAAATACCGTTTTTATTTTATATACTTTTTAAATAGAACAGCCTGTATATACATTATCACCATCAAGAAGACATTTTATTGTTCTTTAAAATTTACCATTTAATTTAAAATGATTGTCTTGAACAGTTTCTAAAATATGATCTTCCAAATCTTATTATTTTTAGTATTTTTTGGATTTATATGGTCATATTTCCAAAACTACATAGGAATACTATAGCCAGTATAGTATTTTGTTAAACCTCTTTGAAATATCTTTGCCGCGGTAATATAATTTTAATAATTAATATCCTTTTTAAAAATACCCTACTTTGTGTTATTACCGTAAAATAAAAGTTAACGGAAAAAATATAGGTACGCGACTGAATTCTAAGTAAAAATCCCAGAAACTTTTTTACTAACATATTTTTTCTATCTCTAACATAAAGCAAGTTACGAGTGTCTGGCTAAATTACCAAAATTTATAAAACACTTTGCATCTCTAAAACCAATCAAGTTAGCCAATATTTACTTTCACCACTGGCTTTGTTACAAAAATAAAAATTTAGGATTGTGCAATAAGATGTGTTCTATTTTTTTCAGTTTTCGCTATATTCTGCAAGTTCAAAGAAAAGACGCCACCCTGTATATAGCTGTATAAAGTTAAAAATACACTTTTATTTACTTTTGCAACAAAGTTCTTTATTAAGAATTGATTGGCAATTGCTTGTAGAACTAATGACTTCCGCAGTTAATTTTTTTAATCTTTGGACAATTTACGAAGGCTGAAAAAGCCTAAATAGTATAGTACCGTGGGTGCCCTAAGCGAGGTAAGGGGAAATTTGGTAATACGGGACTTAAAAACCTGAAGATTGGGAAAAGAAGGAAAGACTCCGCTGGCAGCAGGTTTCACATCTTAGAAAGGGGAAAGCGAAGCGAAAGTTCGGTATATGTCCAGTTGGACCGTATAGGGATACCTATGGGTGGCACTACAAGTTTTTATGTTGAGGGTTAAAAGTGAAAGGTCTATACTGAACTATTTCTCAAAGCAAAGGCGGTAATAGTACCTATAAAAGAGCGATGGATCCCCTACAATTTGACGATGCGATATGCAAGAGAAGAAAGTCTTTCAGGGTCCTTATTCTTGAAACTGGGAAACAGCGTTCTCATGAGAAAAGTGGGCAGAGTTCTCTCGAAAAGCTTAAATAGGTATTCTTGAACGCAAACGACTGCTCCCATCATGCGACTGTAAGAAAAACAGCTTGGGAAGTGAACGATCATTTTGGCGATGTAATCGAGTCCGTTCTCTTATGCTCGAGAATAAGGACCCAGTAAGTAAATGATAATTAATAAGACGAACAGCTTTCCTTTAAGTAAAATCAAGAATGCTAAGGGTTGTTGGGGACGTTGAACAATATTCCAGATAGGGCCGCATTTGGGGCACATAAGTAAAGGGTATAAATTAGAAGGGGAAAAATATCCAAGCTTTTTGAATCCGCCGTGGCTCTAGATACAATGTGTTTATGCCACTTAAGGTCATTTTTAAATGTGACGCCCATAAGTTTAAATGTGTTCTAGCTCTGCAAAACCTGGCCGCTCATAAGCAAAGAGTGGCTTCGAGATTGGTTTAAGAACATGAAAACTGGAGTGAAGGGTACCATGATCAGCAAAAGTATGAAATAAATTAGTTATGGAAGAAAGAAGGTCGTTGATGTAAAAGAAACAAATTTGGTGACAATTCTGATCCTGAGGCACTCCAACATTACCTTGGTGAAGAACTAAAGATAATCCATCCACAATGACTGATATACGTTGATAAGAAAGATAACTAGAAGGGTAAGAACGGAGTTTGGTTAAAAGATCGTAAGAGTAAAGTTTATTGAGTAGCGCGTCATGCCAGATCTGGTCAAAAGCTTTAAATATATCAAGAGCAACGATCTAGGATTTACCTAAAAACTTATAAAACCTGTTTCAGTTGTGTAATACAAAGGAAAAAAGCTTCAGATCTTTTGTCACGATATTGCGTATTGCCTGTCATGCAAAATTTTGTGTTTCTTTTAATATTTAAGAATTTGTAAGCTAATAAATTTCTCCATTACTTTACAAAGCACTGACAGAAGCGAAATAGGTCTATAGTTGAATGGAACAGATTTGAACCTTTTCTTGGGGATAGGTTGAGCATGTGCAGCTTTTCAGCTGTCTGGAAAAATACCCGCGTCATAAAAAATCAAATGGGTGTTAGTTCGGGAAGCATTTCTTAAATAAGATTGCTGGTATTCCATTCAGCCTAGAGATTTTTGGTGTTAAGAGAAGAAAATATATTCAATGCTAAATGCTCAAACAGCAAAAACTTTCCATTGGGCAATCCTCAAATAAGTAAAGCACGGGTCTCGCGATGCTTTACGTCTGCTCCACAACTTAACCATTGTTTGGTAGTGTTGCCCAGCTGAGCCAAGCAAGGTCAAGAAATAGTGTGGACGTATGCTTTACTTATATGGGGGATTGTTCAATGGAAATTTTGTGCATGTGCTTTACCAAAGACAATTATAGTTTCACTATAGACACCCAGAACAATGCTAAATTTTTGGTCATCAGCTTGGACGCTCGCTTCGTGGAATATACACTTAAACAGTACGTATAATTTGTCGCTTCATAAATTCAGCCTAGCCAGCGTCCAAACTGATGACCAAAAATTGTTCTGGGAGTCTATAGTAAAATTACAATTGTCTTTGGTTTTACCTTAAAAATAATAGTAAGTATTTTATGAGGAACTTGGGGAATAGATGGAATTGGATGAATGATAGGTGGGTAAATAGCCCATTTGGGCAAAAATTAATTTTTACCTTTTAAAATAAAAATGCAATAAATGTTATACCTACATCATTTTAAAAGAAACAATCGTTTTTTAAAAATGTGCTAAAAATAAAATGGCCGCAGTAAGAGAAAACGATGTTGTATTATCTGTATACGGTGTAGGCAATAACAACGAACTCAAAAGAACGTAATGATGAGAACCAAATAGTTCGAAAACTGTATGCAGTGGGTGATCTCAATTAGTTCTATAGGGGAAAAATTTTGGCCAATGTAAAAATCTGCATCTCCAGATTGTACAGTACCCGACGAAAGCAACTTTGCATTGAAAGAAAATAACAGACAGTAAAAATTTTTTACTCTTGAATTTTTGTACAATTTTACTATATTGTTAACAGATTGAATGCACTATTTTTTCTCGGTAAATACATTTTATTTTAGATTTAATGGTGCCAAAATTTTTCGTTATTTTCTCTGCTTTTATACTAATGAAGGACCTCACCGACGGTGCCTTAATTTATATAAACCTGTTCTTTATTTCAATTATAAAAAGAAAAACGAAGAAATAAGTTTCTTCTGAGAAATGTTTTCATCGTGTCGTTCTCTGCCTACGCCCCGTAAAACGGTAAATTATTTGAACGCATAAATTATATCTTTCTCCCTTTCGGGATTTTCTGCTGAATTTATTTCGGCTAAAATTATTAATTGGTCTTTTGAAATGCCAAATTTAATATATTTTGATTAATTTTTAAGATATATACAGCAGGCGCGGCAATACAATAAGCAAAATATATTTTTTGTCCAGACGTAAAAACAAATAAATATTGACGGCGTTGATCAAGTTATGGTCTTACTTTATTGTAGTACTTTTTTATGTCATATTTCTTTCACAGTTGCATCCACTGTTAACTAAAAAAGAGTACGCAATATCTGAAAAACAATTGTGACTACTACTCATGTGGAAAAAATTACATTGGCAAAAACTTTTTAATTTTTACAGAAATAAATGCTATTAAAAGATCTCAGTAAGCAAAGAATATTTAAAATAAAAAGATCATGTAAATTGTTACAATTCTCTCACGTAGGTACTGGATAAAAAATTTAGCTTAGCCTTTTCAATATTATTTTTATTATTTTAATATATTTAACAAATAAAGAAAATACTTATACAAAAATTGCAAAGTCCAGTCAAAATGTTTTTTAAAATTTGCATCAAATTTTTTTAAATCCTAGACGGAGGCAATCAAACAATAAGAAAAAATAGTTAAAAGTTCTCAGTAACCAGAGGATCATTTAAAAAAGAAAATCGTGTATATTGGTGCAGTTCGTACTGCCCAAAAAAATAACAGTAAGGTTATGTAGTTTGTACTGCCCAGAAGCTACCGATATCGCGCTATGAAGTAATATTCTCCGCAGTATAGGTAAGACACGTTGCGTTTTATTTTTTAGTTTTAAAGAAAAAAAGGAGATAAAACACTAAAATAAAAGAAGTTAAAAAACGCTTCAGTAATAAGAGGACCAATATAATAAGGATTATGTAAATTGGTGCAGCTGTGTCGAACGAAGTGTCTGAAAATTATGGCTTTGCAATCAATTGATGTTTATAAAAAAAAATCTGTGTTTTTCATTAGAGAACCACTCCTTAAAGTTTCTTGGTAGATCTATTAGACACCCTGTATACCTAATACGTATGTTAATATTTGCAAATAATCTAATTAGTTCTTCTGTGTCTTCTTGTTTTGCAGTTCAATTTTTTATCGAGCATAAAAATTCCCATAAATGCCCTCTGCTAACCGACGAAGAAACAATACAGTTTGTCGGCAGTTGACGTTTTTAATGATGTGCGATTTTCCAAAGTCTACATTTTGAGAAGTCGATCGCATCAGTCCCTCGTGGGATACCTGATATACAGAGTTAGGTACTATTTGAATACTTTCTATTATGAATCCCATTCAGAATACAATTGGCTGCTATTCGAATAGTGTTCGAATATATCTGTGTGTTTGGTAATCGGTATTCGACTGAATATATTTTTGCCAGTATTCGGGATTCTTTTTTGTGAATAAAGTTTTTAAATCACAGGATATTTGTTATTTCGATCCTGTATTCGTATTCCGGTATTAAAATCCTGGCAGTGGCATTGAGTAAGCAAAATCAGGCGTAGGCAAAGTCATATCCTCAAGGCCCTTCTTGTCGACAATAATCAAAGGAAGAAAATGTGAGAAGCCAAAAAGAAAATTAAAAAAAAGACCTTACTTTTCCTGTGAGGCCCTTTAGGCTAAGGCATCTCCAAGCGAGGCCCCTGAACGAAAAAATACATAATCTTTTGTCTTTTCTATGGTAGTTCCTTCCTTGCGAGCCCTTTTTCATTTACAGATTACAATTATAGGCCAAAACAAAAAGTTCGAGGCTATTTTTTTATTCCATTTTGTATGTTGTGTCCCTATCCTCCAGGAGCAAGGCCATAGGCGGCCGCCTACACCGCCTACGCCTAGCTACGCTACTGAATCCCGGTATTCGAATCATGTAGTATTTAAGACTCCCATTTGAATACAGGATTTCAGTATTTGACCCGAGTGGCTATATGTGTACATTGTTACCGACATTAAAAAGTTGTGTTTAATTTATAATATTGTCAAAAAATTTTAAGTTCAAAGTTTTAGGTCCATGATTGTTACCGACGTTAAAAACTTGTGTTTAATTTATAGGATTGTAAAAAGTTTTCAAGTTTCATCCATTTAGAACTTTTCATACATCCTGTAGTAAAAGAATTCACGAGAAAAATATGGATCATTATCTACTCTTCTACTATACTATAAAAGGGCGAAGGAAAACCTTTGTTTAGTTAGTATAGTTTTAATCTTTGTAGTGTTCACTTCTAGACATTGACAACATAAGATTTTTTCGTAGTTTTAACCAAAGATACGTTTCATTGTTAATAATGACGACACGTGTTTTTATACGAGGTGTTATGGAACAATATAAAAGTAAAATAATTAAAAAAATAAAGACATAATAGCATTTAATCCCTTTGTCCTTTTAATCTACACAGCTTACAAAAATAAATGTCAGAGTATTTTTTAGGGAGATGAGTTTCTTTCGTTATCCTCTCTAAGCCTCTTGAAGTAATAAAGTGTGTTTCGTCTCTTCATTTGACGAAAATGAGAACAGAAACAACGGAATAATTTACCCCAAAAAGATATAGTTAATGATTTGATAGGGACGACGGGGTTAAGCGGAAGGGGACAAAAGGGGGATTGTAATTTAAGTCAGGAGCGTAGCGTGGACCAATATAGTTGTGGTTAAGTTGCATCAGTAACGTCAATTTTTTTCCTATATAAGATCAATTTAATATATATTGTGGGATTCGGTACTGCTAACGCCATCTAGTATCAGATGTCAGTAGTTCGAGATCGGTAGCGCATTGCATTCTAATAAAAGTGAAGAGGCGGCGGCGCGCAAGACTCAGTCGAGCATCGGACGTTGCGCAGTACAGAGACGTGGTGTAGTTAGTCAGTGGAGCATCAGACGTTGCGCCGTACGAAGACGTGGTGCAGTTAGTCAGTCGCGCTGTACGGAGCAGCCAAGGAAGCAGTTTTGGCGCAGTCGACGGTGCCGGGCAAGACGCCCCGCGGACGACAGCGACGCAGACTATATTTGATGAAAAGTGCGGCCATATTGATGACGTGAGGCTAGACCAAGATCGTTTAACTAGATAAGGTAGCCCTCGTAAGCCTTGCAACATGGCGGACCATACGTCACATATGAATTTTGCTCATTATTTAATGAAGTTTTTAACAGTGTAGTTTGTGTTTTTTGTCAATATTAAAGGAAATACTTTTAAATACTGTTAATTCCAGTTATTACCGTAATTTCTTTATTTCCTATTAATAAATTATTTAACAATGATTATTCTAGCTGATTTTTAAATATTGTATATCGCGCTCTTTCGCCCTCATAGTATTATCCGTCTAGACATCCTTGTTGGCGACAAGGAACCAGCAGTGCGGCACATATGTGACCTAATGAGACAACCTTACGTAGTTAAACGATCTTGAGGCTAGACAAGCTTAACTAGAGACTAATAGCGTATCGCCTTGATTAGAGACTAAGTTGTGCGATTGTGCTGAATTGTTTGATTTTGAACCTTAAAACTTATGCTTATTTATCCTAACTTTGATGTCTTTATTTTGACACTGAATACACTCTTATTTAGTTTACTTAAGTGTTTTATTTCGATATCTATCTTGATAAAAATAAGTCTTAGCAAATAAGATCCTCACTATTTTTTTAATAATGATATTAGATTGATCTTTCGAAAACTATTAAATTTGTCTTTCTGAAATCAAGGTATTACTGTTAATAAATTTCTGCATAACACTAACTAGTTGGTTTAGTTACAATCCATTTACGTGTTAATAAAATATTACCAGATTTACTATTATGTTGCGGTTTTAATTGTGGTAATTAAGTGTATTATTTGTGTTTATTAAATGCATCAAATAAAATTTCGATTAATAAAGGCAGAAAAAGACCTTCCTAATACTAGATATTCAGGTATTACAAGTGGACGCTTTAATAACCACAACTAAAGTCATTTACCTAGATATGAATCGTTAAAAATCGATATACTTCGGTAGCGCTCGTCAACGGAAAGTCTTCCAAAAGAGGCGCAACGTTGTTGTTGGTATTTCAGTTTTGTGCTTCGTGTGGTTTGGATAGGGTAGGTTTTTTCTTGGCGTATTATTTTTACGGACGCCATTTGACTGATTCCAAAATGGTGCGTGTAAAAATCTTTATTTAAAAACCAAATATTTTATTTCCGTTTTTCTATGTTTGTGGTTTGTTTTAGCGTTATGCAGTTTTATAATGGTCTACAAACGTACTTAACAGGAATGGGGTCTTTAAACAAAGTGTTATAGAAGTTTTCAAAGGTAAGCATTAAAAAGATTTGCAACTTCTTAATTAAAATTGGTAATTATTTATTCTTTTATTTTTCGATAAAAAAACCCTTCGGGGGAGCAAGAAAAATATCGTTTTTTTATTTATTTATTAATCAACAAACTTTCGGGACCGCGAAGTGAATTGTGTGCTGGGCGAACCTTTTCCTGTTCCGTGGGTGGGCGGGGTCCATGGAAAAAGACGATGTAAAGTGAATGTCCAGAAATTAAAGTAGGTTCATTACGTTTTGCGGAAACAAATTTTTAAAATTTTAAAAGTTTAGTCCTAAATGGCAATTTTTAAACAGTTATATTTTTGCAAAACGTGAATATTTCGCTTTTTTTTAAGGTGCGATTTAGAATGCCTATTTTATAATAAAATTTCAGAAACTGCTCAAATTTTGTCAAGCAAAACGTAATGAACCCACTTTAATTTCTAGACATTCACTTTACCATGGTTTTACCCCGCCAGCCACGGAAGAGAGAAAGGGTTCGCCCAGCAACCCAATTTACTCCGCGGTCCTGAAAGTTTGATGATTCATGAATAAATAAAAAAACGATATTTTCTTGCTCTTCCGAAGAATTTATGTTAGTAACTGCATCTAGAACAAGTAAGTTTTATTTTTTTTTGAATCGCAAAAATAAAAAAATAAATAAATACCATTATTAATGAGGAAGTTGCAAATCCTTTTTAATGCTTACCTTTAAAAGTTTTTATAGCACTTTGATTTAAGCCCCATTCCGTTAAAAGTACGTTTGTAGGCCATTATTAAACTGAACAACGCTAAAACAAACCACAAACATAGAAAAACGGAATAAAATATTTGGTTTTTAAAAAAATAATATTTTTACTCATTTATCAGTCAAATGGCGTTGGTAAAAATAATAAGCCAAAAAAAAACCTACCTCATCCACTTATCACTTATCACACTTATCTCGTAATACATACCTATACATACAAATTTATAATAGTATATTACATTACAAGTGTGGAAAATGACTAATTTCACACGAGTGGGAATATTGTAGACAAACCCACGGGTGTAAAAAGTCATTTTCACACGAGTACTGTACACCATTTTTTCTACATCGAAAATCACCTACCTAGAAGCATTATATAACTTTTATCATTTTGGAATTTAAAAAGGCCCTTACTTATAAAAATTTTATGGTTTGGTTAGGTAATAACGGTAATAGTTTAATACGGTTTTCTGCTATTTTAAGGGTTTTTTAAAAATTATTGATACTTACATATTTTAGACACTCTTCTAAATAAAACGTTAGTGGCGCATATCCAAAATATTTCGTTTTTAAAAAATATCAGTAAACAAACTTACGGGACCGGGAAGTGAAAAGGGGTGCTGGGTGGGGTAAAATTGTTAAAACGTGTTAATGAAACTGAACATCACATGTAAAATTAAGTAAAAATTACATTTTTTCTCATATTTTTCAGAAAAATATAAAAAATATAAAAATTGTAAATGCATAACCTAGTCCTAAAAGTAAAAAAAAAAACGACAACTAAACGTCCGTTATACCATGCAAAATATGGAAAGCATTTGGCAACGTCGGAAAAGTCTGATTCTGTTTATGAATGGATAAAAAAAAGTGGATTCATAAAGTGTGTATTAGCCTCAGGTTTATTTAAGGGATAAAAAAAAGGTTTAACTGGTTGTTTGAGTACACGAAGACAGAGAGAAAGGAATTTGATCTATAGGAGTTTTTTTCTGGCGCTTTAGGTCGAACGGTCAAGCGGCAAGGCTGCTTCTATAGAGTGCGTGATCTACTTACCTGACAACACTGTGCCACTGGAGCGAGCTGTCAGTAAAAGTGTTTTTTGTGGTTATGTCTATTTTTGTTTGTTTTATTATTACTCTTTTTAATATTAGAAGAAAGCTTATACTGTGTAGTAACTTAATGTTAATAAGATGATTTTCGCTAATTTGGGTTCTACTGTTTAAAGTAAGTAAAAGTTTTTTTACTGTCACTACAATAAATATGTCACTTGCAAAACCAATAGCAGTTTTTAAAATGAATATTATATATCACACGAGTGTTGTAAAGTACTTTGCAACATTAGTGGTCGTAGGAAAATTCTAATTCCTAATACTTCTCCATATACTCTATTGACCATATATATTTTATAAATTTAATTTGCTACAGGAACTAGAGCTTATTTGCAGAAGCAACTAAAGCCCATATACTACAATAACTAAGGCTTATACAGGGTGTCTCGAAAGGTAAGGTCAAAAATAGTAGGAGTGACAGAGTGAGCCAAAATAATGTTAGTACTTCATATAAAAAAAAGTTCTATCGCGCTTTCTTAGGGAGTTATTGACGTTTAAAGAATAACAAAATGTAGTTTCATTTATAACTTTTAAACGAGTTGCCCCAATAATAATTATATTTGGGCATTTAAATAAAAGTGTTTTTTCCATAGGCAAAATGATAGCGCAGCAATTCATAATTATACAGGGTAAGACGAATTTTTTTCGTTTATTACATGCATATTTTTACAGAGATGAAAAATTTGACATTTTGGTTTGACCGTTTAATTCGTTTATCATTTTTGTAGCAAAAAAGGTATACCTTATGTAAATCGATATCTTGGACCATTCTTTATAAAATCGCATTTTAAAAACCAGACATACCCCTATTTTGTATATAACAAAAAAATCCATTTTTTCGAAAAAAAATATTAAAATGTGGTTTAAAAAAATTTAAAATGGTGTTTATAAGCCTTTGAAACTTTATAACACAAATAAAGACTGTTGAAAAATTGATTTTTTATTACATGCGAAATGGGGGTATGTCTGGATTTTAAATGCGTTTTTATGAAAAACGGTCCAAGGTATTAATTTAAATAAAGTATACCTTTTTTATGCAGAAATGCATTAAATAAACTGAAAATCTTCTCACCCTGTATAATTATGACTTACAGGCGCATCATTTGCCTATGGAAAGAAGCATTGGTACGAGTTAATTTAAATGCCTAAATATCATTATTATTTTATCAACCATTCCAAAAGTTATTAATGAAATACATGTCTTTTTATATTCTAACTTAAAACTCAATAACTCCCTAAGGAAGCGCGATAGAACTTATTTTTTTATAGTGAAGTACTAACATTATTTTGGCTCACTCTTACCACCCCTATCATTTTTGACCTCATCTTTCCGGACACCCTGCATATTCCAGCAAGCTACATTTTTTTGCTACTTTAATTAAAGCTTAGGTATTACTCTAAGTCCTGAAAATTATAACCATACAAAAAGCTCTTTAGGGGTTACATGGGTTTCACGGTTTTGAAAAATCGCATTTTTTTTATAGTCTTATTAAATATTATGACATCTCTAGAATATTGTCCTAAATTTTCAAACTGATCCGAGTAATAGTTTCCGAGATACAGCCTTCAGAAGGTGAGCGCTCGAGGTCAGCTAAGCTAAGCGCGCCGCAGGTATGCCGGAGCAGCTGCTCGTCTTTTGTTAGTCCGTCCTTCTTGTCCATTTCTTTCACTTTCTAAGGGCAACTAGTTAAAAATATTTCAGTTGGTAATTTCTTGTTGAATCACGAGGTTTATTTTGAGGTTATAAGTGTCCGTTGTAAATTTTATTCAATTAAAAATGCCGAGAATTTCTAGAACTCACATAGCGAGCGGTGCTGCTAGAAATGATAGACCTAAGAAAAGGAAACAGTCATTTAATCCGAAAAATGCTGAGATAGATAACGATTCCTTTTCGAGTGCGTCAGCAAAAAAATTAAAAGATAAAGATAAACATCGCGTGCCAGAAGAACACACGCTGGAATATTCGCTCATAGACTTTGCTATGGTTTTTTCTACACTCTCGTGTTTTGTGCGGTGTTCAAACACTATTGAAAGTGAAGGTGAAGATAAACTGTGTAATGGAAAAGTAGATTTTAAACAATGCTCCAAATTCGGTTTGGGGTTTAAAATTGTAGTAGCATGTGAACGATGTGATCCGAAATATATTTTATCATGTCAAAAAATTGGCAGAATGTATGAACTAAATCGGCGGTTCATTTTTGTTATGCGAATATTGGGCTTGGGTCTTGCCGGATGCAATAAATTTTGCGGATTGATGGATATATGCAGCTCGTTTTTGAATCAGTCAACATACGATTTTTATATTGATAAAATACATGAGTGTATCGTGACAGTTGCTGAGACACTGTTCTCTTCTGCTGCTAAAGAAGAAAAGCAATTAACGATTTTGGACAACAACCTTGAAGATACGACAGATGTGAGTGTCTCAGGTGATGGGACATGGAAGAAGCGTGGCTTCGCATCACTTTATGGTGTCAGTTCTCTGATCGGATATTATTCGGGAAAAGTCGTGGATCTGATTGTAAAATGTTCTTACTGTAAATTATGTGAGTCTTGGAAAAAAAATTAAATACGGCAGAATATGAGGAGTGGAAAGAAGAACACATCTCAACAAATAAATGTACTGCCAATCACATTGGAGCATCAGGGAACATGGAAGTATCTTCCATTGTTGAAATGTTTAAACGTTCTATTGTAAAACATGGCTTGAGGTACGTAAATTATATAGGAGATGGGGATTCCAAAACATACTCTGGTATTCTCAAAGCCAAACCTTACGGTGATGATTTTGTTGTCACTAAAAAAGAGTGCGTTGGACATGTACAGAAGAGAATGGGCAGCCGGTTACGTAGTTTAGTGAATAAAACAGTTGAAGCAAAAACAGTCAAAGGTAAACAAACTCAAAAAAAAACTCTTTCTGGCAAAGGTAAATTGACTAGTAAATTAATTGACAAATTAACCATATATTATGGCTTGGCGATTAGAAGAAACTGTGATTCAGTGGAAAAAATGAACGAGGCTATATGGGCTACTTACTATCACTACAGCTCTACAGACAACAAACCTCAGCACGAAAATTGCCCGAAAGGTCCAGACTCGTGGTGCGCCTGGCAGCGAGCATCAGCAACGAATACTCTTTCATCGTTCAAACACGATTATACTGCATTACCAGACATTGTTTTGACTGCAATGAAACCTATTTATGAAGATCTGAGTAAAAATGAGCTTTTGGAGCGGTGTGTTGGTGGTTTCACACAAAATAATAACGAAAGTTTCAACCAGTTGATCTGGAAAATTACTCCCAAAATACTTCCTGCTGGTTCGAAAATAGTTGAAATTGCTGCATTTATTGCTGCTTGCACTTTTAATGAAGGAATATCATCATTATTATTCATTATGCACGGTATGGATTTAAAACTTGGTCGAAATTCCCACGACTATGCCCGAAAAATGGATGGAAACCGTGTGTGCGCAGCCGAGAAAAATCTGCTAGCGAGACTCGCGAAGCCAGGATTCGTCATAGACAAGAGCAAAGGAATGTCATGGATATTGCAGATGCAGAAGGTTCTTTACTTTATGGCCCAGGAATCGACGATTCAATGTAAGTTTAAAAAAAAAAAATTTTCCCACTTTTATTGTCACTCAAAACTTCAAACGCGTTTTCCTCGAAACTATGTTTTCTAAGTCGGTTGGCAAAATTTCTCGAGAACTACTTAATCGATCTTCATGAAATTTTACACAGGTCTTCGAGATACAATTCTTCATGAGTTGGACGAAGGATTTTTTTTTCGATTACAACTATTTAAAAACAAAAAATGCTGAGAAATTTTCACCGAAATTGTCATTTTTTTTAAAGGTCTGCCAAAAATCCAATTTTGACTTTTTTTTTTCCTTCGTCCACATCATGGTTTATGGTCTTACTAATATACATATTTTTTTTATTCACTTCAGATGATCCTGTAAGAGTTCTTCTGCCAACGCGGACGCATTTTTTTCCCGAGGAGTCGCCGGAAATGACGTCACAATGGCAGAGTTTTAAATATTTTTGTACAAAAATTTCGGAAATTCTCTGTCAAATATGTATCTTTAAGACAGTATGAAGATTAAATAAAAATTCTATTTTTTATATGGAAAAAATTGTTGAAAAAAGGCCGTTTTTTCCCCGACGAAACCCATGTAACCCCTTGTCCATTAACATTACAATATTGATCAAAATGTTGATATAGTAATACTGATAATAAGATTGAATATCAGTCACAACTAAGTCCATTGAGTAGTAAAAAGTAAATGACTTAATTACCATAATGTCATGGACTAACAGCGGTAACTAGACGACTTTAATGACCACACTACTGATGCCCATTAATGGTCGCTAACATATAAGATATTTTTCGGTTATTAAACCGACTTAGTTATAGTAACTAATTTGGAAGTAGAAAGTCAACTTTAATTATGGCATTAACTGATCTTATCTGTCCCCTATTTAACTGAGATAATTTAGTTATGATTATCAAAACTTTAATTATGGTCGCTAGAAATTTCTCTTAGTGCTACAATATTTTTTTTATATAAAGATATTAAGGTCAAGAAAACTTTTTTTTGTTCTGGTTTTAAAATGTTCATATTTTAATTTTTTTTTTGTAATATTTATTTATTTTAAATAATAGTTAATTACTTGCTTCATTGTAATTTGCAATAAGCAGAGCACTTTAAATAGTTTCAACGATAAAACCAGAAAAATTCACATTACGTACGTTTTATGTATGTGTATACAAACCCTCAAGACCCAGGGTTAAAAGGCAGGATCACTTCCAATAGAGCTAACTAGCTTGTCAATTATTAAGCTATATTATTATAGCCCAAGAGACAATCAAATTGTCCTACAGGCAACCATTTAGTTATTCAAGTGATTGGTTTTCCAAGAGCAGAATTTCTTAGCCCGATTTGGCCAATTTGCCCTGGCGTTGGTGGAGGTGTGAGCCGGTGCCTTGTGATGGTAAAAGAGCATTTTTTTGCCAAAACCCAATAATTTGTCATAGTAGAGCCCTGTAACCGTTTTGTTTTCTGCAGGTAGTCAATGTTGATCACACCTTGTGAATCCCAGAAAACCGTAGCCATCACTTTTCTGGCCGATTAGACAGTCTTTGCTCTTCGGAGCACGTTCGCCGGATAAGGGCCACTGTTTTGACTGTTCCTTGGTCTCCGCATTTAAGCGTTCTTTGATTTCGACTGTTTTTTTAAACACATGAATCAAATAACTGACGATATCGCCCTTTTTCGATTTTTCTTAAAATTCGCAGACATGTCCGTTTTTACAAGCGGTCGAAACAAAGATACGGGTCCGATTCAACTGAAATTTTGACAGTAGCGGTCTACGAGAATAATAAACGATAATAAATTACTCCTTTGATAGTGGCGTCATCCGACAGTAAGGCCAAGTACTTATCGGACCGCTTTTGCTTCAAATATGAGTCATTACGTTTTTGCCTAAGCAAATAATTAAAAAAAAACAAGCAATTAAAAATTATACTTTTAGGGTTTTGTAAATCAAAACGCAATAATATTTTGAAAAAATATATAGAAAGCTGTTTTAAGTAATAAAGTGTGTTTCGTCTCTTCATTTTTGACGAAAATGAGAACAGAAACAACGGAATAATTTACCCCAAAAGATATAGTTAATGATTCGATAAGAACGACGGGGTTAAGCGGAAGGGGATAAAAGGGGGATTGTAATTTAAGTTTAATGAGTTCTTCATTTTTGAATTAGTTGCCGAAATGGATTTGTTACTTTCCACAAGAAAGATAATAAATAAGACGGCAAACTGGGGGTCGTATTTTTATAATGGCCTTTTTAATTTGTAATTATTAAAAAAAAACAGACCAGCCATTAAAAGTGGGTTATCCGGAGCTTTACTTAATTAAAAATACAGTTTGTCCACGGATGGACTAACGGGTACGAGGAAACGTGCCAACGATGTTGTTAAAAATAATTTAATGGCAGGTATTTACCATGATTTCATTAAAACACTCTTAAGTGCTCTGCTAAACTTACTTCTGGATACTCTGGTCATAACTTACTTGTAAATTACTCCAACGCAACGCCTATATATAAGAACTTTTTTCCAAGCCGGGGCATAAACAAAACGAAAGACGTTGGATACGTAAGCGCCTTTTCATATTAGCGGAAGACGGAAATCCGAGCGACGGACCAACGCTATTGAAGTGTATGAAGTCTTATGCGACCTTTTATACGTAGAGCACGCGAAAAGTCGGCAAACTCAAAGGCTTCGTAAAATTTTTTATTACTCTGTTCGTCGAAACCGGTTTAGTGTGAAAAGGCGCTAAAGGTACTGGACCGCGAGAATTGTGCCCGCTTTGACTTATTTATTTTGATACGCATCTTACGTCTTCCTTACTTTTATAAACGCAAAAATAGTGTAGTTTATGGGCACAAATTACGTGTGTACGGACCGAAGTCGAACTTAAACGGTAGTGTCGGGTCTGGAAGAGTTTTAGTAGCAATATTTATTGTTACTTATGATTATGAGGTGTAAGTAAATCGTTAATTATACGTTTAATTTTAACAAGTATAGTTAACTAGTGCGTATGTTGGGAGTTATGTGATGTGATATGTGATAATTAGGTAATTTAAGTATGGATTAATAACTGAAAATAAATGCAGTGCCGTGTGCCTTTTGAACAAAAACTTTAAATTAAACAAAAAAGAAGACATACTCCCGATTTCTAAAAAATTGTCCACTAGTAAAACTAGGACATACAACAGATTTTTTAATAGGAACATTTATAAAAAATATGACTTGATTTGTGGGTTTTCGGTCACAAATAAAGTGATCGAAGTATTCTGCAGTAAGAAAAATAGGCGAATGAATATTCTTTTTTAATTGAAAGTTAGTTTTTATTATTATTTCTTTTTTGCTTGTGCCCTCCAACTAAAAAATGTCAAAAACCGTCACTGCCTTTTTAATTTTTTATATTAAAAAAAAAATCTACATAATTTTTTTTTTTTTTTGATTTATTTAAATTTTTAAATACAAATTAAGAATTTCCCTATAATATGCGGGTTTGTTTAAAATCGTCAAAATAATATTTAACGAAAATAAATATTCTTGATGAGCAGCCGAACTCATTATACGTAAATGAAAGACTCTAGTGTTTGCCATTTCCTTGCAGTGCAAGGTTGCATCCGAAGGTTATCCAAACACTGTTCGATCTGGTGATGCGTATTTTTACAACAGCCAAAGTTTTTCTTTCAGAGTTAATCCTGATTACCAACCGGAGACCGGTATCGAAATATTTGGTTCTTATCCTTACAGTGTAGGCAAAAACAAAAAACTTCAAAGAAATATTTAAGAAATCTCAATGGCGTATAAGAGTAGTAGCTTATTGTCTATCACGCCCTCTATCGACATTGTAAAAAAACTAAGCAAACTTAGGTTCGTGAAACAACTAACTATCGTAAAAAGTATTCTTGACAAGCAGTCGAAATTATTGTACATAAATGAAATATTTAAAACTTCTTACTGCCTGTTATTTCCTTTTTCGTTTTAGCTTAAATAATAATATTAACTGGAAAAATATATATTTAAAACCACTTAGTTAAAATGCATAAAAAAGTTCGCCCAATATATTTTTTTTCGTGTCGCTTATAATTACTAGAAAAAATTAAGTGTAAATTTATGATTTTTTTTCATTCATAATTTATTTTACTTTTTAGACAAAATCGAGCTAAAACCTGTACTTTGGGTACTATAAATTAAGAAAAACACCTGAAAACATTTTTTATATGGTTAAAATTTTATTGGTTTAAAAAGTCAGTAACCACAGTTACTTAAAGGTAATCATTATCAATATAGGGTGCCCAAAGTATATGTAAAAATAAACACAAAAGGTAGAGATTTATTTACCACAAATGTAAATTTTTTTACGCTATTTTAATACAATACAATACAATAATATTTTGTCCCGATTTGTTTTTATTTTCCAAATTAACAAATTCAAAATTTTGAAACTTTAAATGCTTAAGACTTGAAACTAAAACCATCAAAAATCTTTATTGTATCACTTTCCCTAGTTAAAATTAATTAATTAAATTATCGGGATGTAACTAAAACTATGCTTAGAACTAAACGCCAAGCCTAAATTAGGAAGAAAACTTTCCTAATAATAGATCGTGTGGTTTTCCAAAACACTGGTTTAACATATATTTTACATAACTAACAAGATTATATAAATTACAGATTGGTGGCATGGCTGGTTTGGTACTTAGGTAAATTAAAATTAAATTAAAAGATATTTGTTCTTGTTTTAGATGCAAGACAAAAGTTGTCTTCTATCTTTCGATTTTTTTTCAGCCTTGTTTATAGTACAGGGTTATCATTTTTAAGTCGGTACTATTGCTAACTTCTTTATTATTGATGATACGAAGTCGGTTACATTAGTATAGTTGTAGTATTTTTCCACTGATTCACGTGCTGCAAACAAAAACAATTGAACATCGGGTTTTCGATTTATTGCAAAAAAACCTTTTATTAATGAAACACCCTGTATTTTATATTACCATTCAAAAGATCTATCAAAACGCATTAAAAAGTCCTCATGTGATAAGTCCAATTTTTAATAGTTTCGGAATTTAATGGTAAACTGGCACTTTTAAATAGAACAACCCGTATATGGCATCACCATCAAATAGACGTTTCAAACAGCTTTAAGAAAATATCATCTAAATAAACACCCCGTATATTGCATCATCATTAAATAGATATTTTAAAAAGCTTTAAGAAAGTGCAACATTTGATATGTTTATATTTTTTAGTTTTGGAAATATGGCCATTCAAATCCTAAAATAGTAGATATAATGTCCATTTTATCTTCGACACTAAACTTAGTGCTTATGCCATTAGTCCCATTTAAAAATGCAAATTTGCAATATATCTCAGGAATAAGAACATTTTTATTTATTTAGGGTACGCCACTGGATTCTACGTAAAAAGATAAAACACTTTTGTATTCAAAATTTGTTTTTATCTGCCTAAATGTCCGAGTAATAAGACATTATAAAAGAGACAAATTTTAAGAATCACCTCTGTATCTTCCAAAACAATCAAATAGATAATTTTATGCTGTTTAATAGAACATAGTTTATTTTTGTTAATTTTTTATGCTCACAGTAAAATTAGGATTAAATCGATCTAGAACACCATGGTTGATAAAAAAAATATTATGTACTTGTAGTAGGGACATACGATGCGACGGATAGTTTAGGAATAAAATATATATGCACAAACATTCTAATTTAGACAATTAAAAAAAACATAGCATATTTTTTTATAAGTGGTTTATCCATAAATTATTTTTCAAATTGCAGTTATTTAAATAAAAGCATTTTTAGAAATATAAAGTTATTGATACTTTGTTGCATGGGGACAAAGAGTAACTTCAAAAAACACGTCCTTTTGAATCACTTAAAAAATTATTTAAAAAGCACTAAATTGCAAAAATAACACCAAGAAATATATATAAATTTGTTTTAATTAAAATTAATAAAAAGTGACTTATTGAACACTTAAATTTATAAGGTATAATTCTTAAGTTGGTACTTTTCTTTTAACATTGTATAAAATAAATAAGATATTTTTAAAATATAATTTGATTCAATAATAGTAAAAGAAGAATTTTAAACTTCCATTGTCTTTATATATTTATTCACACAACGTTTTGGGCAGTACTATCTCTGTTTGTTCTCAAGTGAAAACATTTTACACTTGAAAACAAACAGAGATAGTACTGCCCGAAACGTCGTGTAAATAAATTAGTAAAGAAAATTAGATTCCTCTTTTACTGCTGAAGCAGTGTCTACCACATTTATCCAAAAATATTTCGTTTTTGAAATACATGGTCTTAAAGTTTAAAAAAAAATGCCTTCTTTATCATAACTTTCTACCACCTCAAATATTTCCACAAAATTTGATACTCTTTTTTGATCATAACATTATGGTTTTTGCTATAAAAATATTTAAAAAGTTCTCCCAGTGGCATTTGAACAATATTTGTATTTATTTGAAAAATAGTACGCCACTGCTTTTCTTTAAATTAATATTTTTAAATTCTAATTACTCTAGAGTTAATTTGGTTACTTAATATTTTTTCTTACGACGATTTTTTTTTTTTTTTTTTTTTTGATTTATGGCAAAATAGCTAAAATCTGATATGATATTTTGTATGTAAAATTGGTTGTTATCCAATTCGTATTATTATTGGGCCAAATACTTATATTAATATGATTTTATTTTAATGAAAAAGTGTATCAGTAGTTATTGAAAGAAAGCTTTTACACAGTCAACAACCTAACTTAAAAATATAACACCATATGAGATTTTAACGATTTTGTCTTGCATCAAAGGACTTTTATTTCTTTAAACGAAAACCCTTTGCCATGTAAGAAAAAAGTTCAAAGTAAATAGGTATTTTAAACATAATATTCATTCAAAAAAAAAAACAAAAATAATAAAGAAGTGGCGTACTATTATTAAAAAAAACAATTTAATGTTAATATTGTCCAATCGCCACTGGTAAAATGTTTTTAAAAACTGTTAAAGCAAAAAGTGTAATGTAATAGTAAAAAAAGTACCACATTTTGTGAAAATATTTGGGGTGGTAGGAAAGTTATGATAAAAAGTCATTTTCTTCTTAAAATTTAAGCACCATGTAAGTGGTTTTCCAGATATACAGTTATAAAAAAGTTTTTTAAAGCTATTTCATTTTGTATCTTAATAGTTAAGGTATTTAGGACAGGTGCTGATTAAAACTTTTATTCCTAAAATTACCCCAACAGTTCACATTTTAAGGATCTTTATTACAGTGTAAAACCCCTGTATATCCTTTTTATTGTATCCAAAATCAAATAAAAGTTTTTAACAAACAATTTAACTACGTCCATTCAAATAAAAACTCGTTTAATTTTCAAAATAAAATTACTTAATCGGCTTAAGTCGAAATGGGAAAAAACGCGACGAAACTGGAAAAAATAAATCTGCAAGGCTAAATTTTCAAACATAATAGACTATAAACTGAAGACGCTGGTAATTTAGATGGTAATTAAAAAAGTTTATGGCCAACTGAGAAGTTTAATTGTTAAAACTTCAATTTGGAAGCAACCCGGAGAGTTGGTACGGAGATTTATAAGACCTGTAAATATATTTGCTTCTTTATCTGATTAAAATGTTACCTAGTATTGTTTTGAAAAGCTCGCCAAAAGAGGCCGCTTTGGCCTGAATTAGTTGTTCTTAACCTTTTGTTAAGTATAAATTATGTTGTAACCAAAAACCTATTAGTCCCTGAACCAGTAAGCAATGCAATTGACTTTATGATAATAACACTTTTAAAAACTCTTTATTCACGAATATTTATACCGCCATATATGGAAGTGGCGCTTTAACCCAGCCTGTCAATTTAAAATGTTTCGGGTGTCGTACTGGGCAAACGCGTTACTTTTTTGTCGGACAATTTACCACAATGTTTTATATGCAATTTTTAAACATTGTCCCAAAAAAATCGTAAGTGTTACAGTTACGAGACCATAGGACTCATGGACATGTTTTGGGTATCGGATTGAGCGGGTTTCGTAACTGTAACCGTTACGATTTTCGGCACAATGTTTAAAAATTGCATGTAAAATATTGTGGTAAATTTGTCCGACAAAAGACACGCCTTTGCCAAAACCGATACCTGAAACATTTGACATTGACAGGCTGGGTTAAAGTGCCGCTTCCATATACAACAATATGTATATTCGTGAAAGATTTGTCAAAAAAACCCTAAAAAGGTTTTAAAAAGTGTTATTATCTTGAAGTCAATTTCATTACTGGCCCAGGGACTATATTATTTCGGACATATATCTCCCCGGCTATGCTTCATGCGGGTTGTTATGAAATGTTGTTAAGAAAATTAAAGGGCAGATCCTGCTATTAAAAATATGATAAAAAAACATCATATCAAATTATAATTATTTAAACAATTGAAGATAAACAATATAAAAAAATTTACAGGATGTTTTTTTAATGGAATTCTTGAACTCCTAGATATATTTTTTTAATTCCTAACAAAGTGTATTTTCTTGCCTTAATCTGCAAAAATTGATGCACTTTTCCTGTAGGATATGATCTCCATATAAACAGTACCCAGAGCGGTCTGGTGTAATTTTACAGGAAAACTGCAAAGATATTTGGGGATTAAAAACAAGAAATTACATTGTTTTAAGAAATAAAAATATCTAGGAATTCAAAATTATTAAGTCTCTTGTCTACAATTATTACAAAAGTTTTAAGTATTTCATATTTTCATACGTTATTTAAATGGTAAATATTAGCCTAATTGCTCATTTTTCAATTGCACAAATGATTATATCTTGATAAACATTTTTTTAAATGTAAAGAGTCGTTTTCGGTTAAAAAAAAGAAAATATGTGTCCTAATTGTTTTAACAACTGCGGTGTAAAAATTTCTAAGATACAAGCTGGATGGCATTATATAAATAAGAGGGTAATTTAAAACTAACTTAATTAAATTTTATAAGTTCAGTGTCTTAAGCGGCAATGGTAGGAATATTTCTAAAAATAAAACTGTACACCACTCACTGTTTAAATGTGTGTAAATGTTTTGTAATTTCTTTAAATTATGCAAATAAAAATACAGCTTTTATATTTCTTTTTTTTTATATCTTGTTCAGTTAAAACAAAAATCGTTTGACTGCATATTTTTAAACCACAAAAGAAGCATCGCTGGAACTTTTTTTTATAAGTTTTATAATTATTTATTAGCAGTTATGTAACAAATAATAATAAAAACTAATTTATATAATGTTTATATCCAGTCTAACAATTCTAACTAAAATAGGGTTAATTAGGTATTCAGGTTATTTTTAAAGTACATCTATTTTGTAACAGGTAAAGGTATTGACTTAATATTTTAAGGTTATGAAATACTTGTAAAGAGCTTTACAATAATGTGCTACAAGACCTCAGTTTCAATTTAATTTCTTTTTAAAATGTCCCCCAACTCTAGGTTTGACATTTATATCTGATATATCTTGCCTCCAATTTGGTTTATGTTGCCTTTCTAAAGTCATCAAATTTCTATGAAAAAATACCAAACAATTTAAAAGTTAGTAGAAGGTGCCCTGACTTTAGACACTCACTTTATTTATGTAACGTAAAAATTTAAAACTTTAGGTCATTTATTATGTTATATGAATTAATTATATTAAATAAATCTATATTTATTAATTAGGTTTATTATTACCCAAATAATTTTGTACTAATTAAGTTTTGGTGAAATTTGAATTAAATCTAAAAGAGTATATTTTAATTAAATAAATTTAGTGTAATATTTTAAATGAATTTATTTGAATATTATTATGAGTATAAAACATGGGCTGCTAATTTGTGTAAATGGATTTAAAATATATTTTATTAGATGATTTATTGCCAAAAAATGTCACAATTATATTTCTAGTATTAATTGTTGTTTTATAAAGATACAACTAAATGAAAATATTTCTTCATGTCGTGCCACTTAAAAACTTCCATGGGCAAATTTATGCCAATGAGTGGAAAGATAAAACCTTTTAAGAAAATTTAACCGACTTAAAAATAATAATAAAACTTACAATAAGGAATTTAAAAAAATAAAAAAATAAAGTCGGTTTTTTTAGAGCGTAAAAAGCTTTTGCTTCTTTGATTATTACAGTTTAGTAGTTTAGCGCATATGTTATTACCTGATTTAATTTTTTTATTATTTTTTAAATTTATTATTTTTACCTTATACCCTATTTTTATTATTGTAAACCAATTGCTTTTTCCAACTTTAATATGACCTGATATTATCGTTTTTACTCCTCCCAATTTTGAAGATATGGCATCAAGCTTAAATGCTTAAATACAGAAACGATCAGGTATGGTCAATTGTCTCAAAAACGATTTAACCGAAATTCGTCAAAATTAGTACAGGGGAGTAATTGGACATTTTAAATTTAGGATTTGCATTTGCGATGTTTTATATTTACAGTTGAAGGGTTCCTAGCAAAAACCGCATTTGTCAAAAAATAGCTTTTTACAGAAAACTAAAAAAACCTTTTATCTTCTTAGATATTAATTATTTTAAAAGACGGCTTCTGGATGGTTTGTAGATAAAAATACATAACAAAACAATTCATAATAAAGTAAATTTAAAAACGTTTTAACATCATAAATTAGATTTTTTGTTTGACAAGTGCTATTTTTGCAAGAAAATTAAAATGAAAAACATGTTTTATTGGTATATGATAAAACAAAGTTCACTTAAGTAATAATCCTTCAATGTTAAATACAAACTTAAACTTATGTTCTTAATACGTAAAGATCATTTTTTTCTATTCGTCACACCCATTAATATTATCTTTGGGATCGACGTCTCTTAATTCAGCAATTTTTGATTCTGTCGGTTGTAGGGCATTATAGAATCTGGTATGTTCTTTTTGCTTAGTACCTTGCTGAGAGTCTGTAGGTCTTTTTATTTTTAATGGATTAATGGCTAAAGGTTCTCGGTATAACGGAAAAAGTTAAAGTTCATTGCATAGAGGTATTTTACTTCGAAGTACGGATTGTCTCCATGGTCCACTATAACTGTCCCTTATTTCCAAAAACTTATTTTTCGCCTGAATGCGATACATTCTAAACGATTTCAGCTTAATTGGAGGTCACGGGTTCTTAAGAAAATATAAATAAATATTTATCTGTGGATAATTTGTTAAATGTTAAAAAGTCTTTTGTTGTGCCTTAATCAGATTGAATGGAGACGGATTTCTCCTGCAAGTCTGTATGATTGTATCCCAATGCTCGGGAATCTCTGCTATTTCAACCGCTTTTCGTTTTGAAATAACTGAAAAGTCTTGATTGTTGGGTAGAAATGAATGGCCACGTATGAGAAAAATATAGGTAATATTGTCAAACAACTTTAAGCAGTGGACTAATAAATACATAAAATGCATCATAACATAATTTTTATTTTGTCCCGGGCAACCATCACTTATTAATACCAAGTTTCGAGAAGTGACGTCAAGAACCTGTGTAAAATAATGAAAAAGTAATGAAGTAACTTCATTTTGACCTTTTTTTGCAATTGTTTCATCGTAAGTGTACATTGTTGCACGATCATCTTTAAGATTATGGACGCCAAAAACGTAATACCAAAGCTGACGGCATCTGAACGCTAAGTTGTCCCTAATATGCGGTAAAGGTAAATTTTGCATAAAGTCGAAACAAATAACCCTTGCCTTACCATTTCTAGCCTTTTCTTGCCACTTTTTCTTCAAATCATAGAATACTTTCGCTTTTCTCAAATGAAGCTCCTTTTCCGCTAGTAGGGGAGCTCTTAATTCGTCACTTTCTGCTGCAGAAATGTTTTGAATTAGAGAGTCGCAAGTTGAGCATGTAGTAGCATTCCAAATTGTATATTTAATTTCTTATGAAAAACTGTCCAATAAGCTTTATAGCTAACATTAATATGATAATCTTTTAAGTAAGTTTAATAATTTTTTTGAAGTCGGTTTTATTTTTTAAAAAGTGTTTTTGCTTTCTTATTTATATTAATTACTAATAAATCGGTAAACATAAACTAAAAACACTACCAGTACCTCTTTCAAAGACTACATTAAAAAGCACAATGACGTGAAATTTGGTTGGTTTGAAACATTACAAACGGTCATGCAAAACTGTCACATTGAGGGGTTATAGTTGATACTAATTTTTTAAATATTTTTTCTTCAACTTCTAATAAAATGAAATAAAAAAAGAGTTAACTAACCAGAAATAACCATGATCCCCCAATGTCAATTAATCAAATTAAAGATTCCTGCGCTTTTTACTGTAGTCTCTCTTTCAGTTTGTTAAAAAGAGTTAATTTTGCTAAATGATGTAATAGCAATTTATAAATTGCCCCCTTATTACTATAATATTTGTTTAACGTTACACCAATAGGTGGCGCTAGTACAGCTTTATCGCATAAACAACGTACGACAGAGAGAAAACAATATATCCATTACCTTTTTATTTTGCGATCCTGACTTGGTTTTTATAAAAATATTTTTTCAAATCCAGGTATCTTATAAACGACTACATTGATTATCTTTCGCCAAGTCTATTGTTAAATATTTCATTTGCTTACCTTTTTTTAATAGAGCCGCAGATTTAGTCTAGGCGTTTTAGGTTTTGTCATACAAATAATAAAATTTCACTGTTTTACGTAAATATGCCCAGAAATTAATAAGCATTCATTTAATTAGAAATATTTTTTAAGTAGAGAACCTGCTGTTCCTAAACAACTGAAAAACATTTAATTGGGTTAAAAACGAAAAAAATTTAGCCAATATTTCATTTAACCTATATTTAACTGGACTAATATCTTTCCACCGTGAACTTCATTGTGTTCAAGTTAACGGTCACTGTCTGTCTTTATGAACTAGCTTTATTTAAAAAGAGATAGAGGAATGTTCTGTTTAGTTCGCGGGTAATAAATGATACAATTTTTTTTTGTCATGTCTCTGTCGGCCATACCACTGGGTCGGACTCGGGTTTGTTTCAGACGCAAATTTCTACTGTGCGGAAAGTAAGTTTTTCTGTTTTTTGCTGACTTCAGAAAAATTGCCGACAAATGAATAATCTATGGCGGGTACTTTACCTTTAATTTAAATATAAATTTTTATACAGGGTATTTCAGGACTATGAAATCAAACTTCTAGGGGTTATTATTAGTCTTCCCCGTGGCGCAGTGGACAGAGCTTTGATCTCACCAGAGGTCGCCGGTTCGATTCCCAGCGGGGAGACATATTTAGGTTGGTTTGGTTGCGAAGCATATAATTTTGAGACTTGGTATACAGACAACTGTCGCAGCTTTTGCGTTCACTGCGCAGTCAGGCGGTTGTCGCAT
>JACEGR010007804.1:0-44428 GCA_014170235.1 Listronotus bonariensis
AAGTAACTTTCAAAATATCTATATAAATATTTTTTGGTAAACTTACCAGTATATTTATGCACATTAGTTGCGATATAGTCCTTAGAATATTGCTTGGGGTAAATATTTGTTTTTGGTGCACTTTACACACTATTGATATTAAATTAAACCAATTTTCTAAAAACAGACTTAGTTAATTAGTTGCCCGTAAAATATATTGGTCCATTTACCGTATAGGTACTACTTTTACTTTTAATAAAAAAACACTTATCCGGTCAATAGCGCACAACCAGGCTTTTCTAATTTCATCGTTTATGGGAAAATTAAATGTTGTTTGATAACCCTCTGTTTTAATATAACTGGGATAATTTGTTTTGCAGCCCGAAGCGCAACACGTTCGTAGCATAATGTACGCCGTACGCAGCAACTATACGCGCACATTTAAACGTAAAAACAACAATTGATATATTGGCACTGGTCCTATTTTTTTAAATATAACAATGAATTACTTATTTTTTCTTTATATAATAAATATACGCTACGATTTAACTTTTGTTTACTTTTAAACTTTACATTCCTACTGTGCTGTGTTGCCAGATTTCCTCCTTCACGGCTCATATGTTTAAGAAGTCTGTGCGAGCGCTCGATTTTTTATATTTGTCCGAAAATATAGGTTATGTTTGTGACGTCACCTTTTTGCCATAATATTTTTATCTGACAAAAAACCAATACTTGCATACCATAAAATAAAATCACTAAAAAAACATATAAAAGAAATAGTTTCTTACCCTTAATAACGATTTAAACGTAAATTCCCTTTAAAAAATATCCAAAGGTCAGTGACCCGTGTTTACAGGTTTTAAAATTCTCTGTAACTGCAGTACTAATAAGTACTCAATTTAACTATAAACAGTAAAAACTAAACATATATAAAAGTTTGATGACTAAAAAGCAAAAAATAACACCAAAACCTCGAAACAAGCTTCCAGTACGATTGTAAACAAAGAATTACGGGAAAAGATTACGTCACAAAACTTAGCGAACATAGGCTTAAATGGGATCAAGCGCTCCTTATTAAAAAGTTTATCTTCCTTGGACTTTGGGTATCAGGAACTTTACAAAGATGTGCCCATGGATTGTGGAGGGGAGGATAACCATCTTTATGGCGGACAAATTGAAAAAGTGGCAATCGGAATGTACCAAATTGGGATGGCGCCATAGTAGCCAGTGGAGAGATTTTGGTATTTCTTTCCTTTTTTATTTTGTATCTATCTGTCCTTTTTTATTTTGTATCTCACTCTAATAATTCATGCTCATTGGTTAAAAAATCTCCTCTGGCTACTGGGGCGCCACCTTAAGTTGCACCTTTGGACGGACACTTTTTAAAAACTTCAGATGGTTATCCTCCCCTCCACCATCCATAGATGTGCCATAGGGTCAAGATCATTAAGGGTTCCCTTTTTCATTTAACTTTTACTTACAAGATGGCGCCCAGCAGCCTTCTTGGAAATTCATATCTGATCAAAAATTAAAAAGGAGGAGAAACATTAAATAAATGACTCTGGGATTATAAATCATTAAATATTACAAAGCCGGAAAGTTGTCTTGCATTATTTTTATTGTTCTATAAATAACGTTAATATATAATAGATATAATTAAACCTAACACCTTATATGACTTATACATTTTAATACACCTAATTAAAAATTCTATACAGTAAGTCGCTTGTATCCTTTGTTTTAGTAGCCTTTTCTTTTACAAGCTTACTATCACTTTTACCGTTTACCGAAAGTTCGATGGCAATAGATGAGTTTGTCAACAACGTGCTATATCCAACAGCAACATTCCAGTGTCCAGGATGACTGTTTTTAAACAGATCCATCCATGCTTTGGCTCTAGAATATTCATCATCATAAATAGAAAATGCTTGTCTTAAGGAAGCTATGGCATCCAGTGTATAAAGGATGTTTGGCACTTGGGTAAAATTTGTTGCTTGAATCTAAAAGAAACATAAAAAAAGTTGTTACGTTACAATTTCTTTATTATTTACCCATACCCACATGATTTTAAACGTTTTACTTTTTGGTTTATGGTGATTTTTAAATAGCATACAGGAAAAAAATAAATTATTACCAGTGTTTTCCATGAGGGGATTAAGGTTAATATTTTTTAATAAAAAAATGGTACGGCTCTGCATTTTTCCCAAAAAAAAAAAAAAATTAAAATTCCCGTTAAGTTTGGAATAAATTTGATCTATTGACTTTTTTTTGATTTGATGCACGGTTTTCGCGTAAATAAATAAAAACCAGCGACTGATTAAGACTTGTGACCGCCCTAGGCTAATAATGAGAAGGGGTCCCCCTCCCACGTCAGATGGTCATTAAAAAAAATTGAGGAGCGGTGAATCGAAATGTAAATTTTGCGGCGCCCCGCTTCTCGGAATTTTTTTCTTTGATTTGTGGTAGAAATAAAATGAGGAGCAAAAAAAAGGTTCCTACCTCTTAACCCAAGCAGCAAGCTGAAGACGTCTTATTGACATCCCTTTTTAGTCATTTTTGGTCACATTTGGTCAGGAAAGACGTCATGAGATGACGAAAAATGACGTTAAATTGACCTCCCTAAGTCACAGACAAAAGACGTCCCGTTAATTACGTCTTTAAGATGACGAAAAATTGACTCATACTTTTTTTTTTTAAAGCTAAAATGATACGATATTTTATTTAAAAATTGATATAGGAAAAATCTCCTTACTGCTTTCAATTTCCTTGCACTCCAAGGTCGCATCTCTCGGGACACTGTACAAGTGGTATAACCTGGGTTGCTTTCCAGTGACGAAAATTTTTGTGCGTTACGCTCCAGGGCTTGAAGCTCTTAAACTGCTCTAAAAAGTTAGTCACTGGAACGCATCCTTAGACAAGGAAAGAGAGATACTTTACGAAATTTTAATATTTCGTTGTTTTTAACCTTTCTTGGCTTTATAATAATAATCTCTTTTTAATATCTAATTCTATTTTAAATAAATAATTTTAAAAATCCATCCTTAACCATAAAAAGACACGTTTGAAGAACCAAAACCAAAAGAGGGGTTGGTGCATGAGGGGCAAGGGAAAAGAAAACGGAGTAGCTCAGGTGCATAACACTTTCCGTCACTGGAACGCCATGAAGTAGAACGAAATGCTCCTGAGCTACTCGGGAGCGCTCTATTTGGTCACTGGAAAGCCACTCTGGAGATGCAGGTTTTTTTACACCATCCGCAGACCGATCTCGAACTATTTTGGTCTCTGGTCTCATCGATACGGTATAGGCGATAAAAAGCGAAGATGTTAAATAAACGTAGTAGTTTTATTCATTACGCCATCTATCGGTAGAGTTTTTTTCTATGTCAATTTTGTAAAATTATTAGTCAATGACATTTTATCCCTACACGTTAATGTTATTAGTCTTATTTTTCTGTCATATGATATTTCGGTTGGATTTTGACACGAATCGTATAACGTCACAAAATTTTTCTGGCGGGTTTTCTAAACATGAGGTCATTCGATTTTTATGAGCTAGTATGACGAAAAAATGACGTCGAAAAGACGTGACTTCAACGACGTGAAAAACACGCCATTAAAATGACGTTAAAATGACGTCATAATTTTGGTCTAATGACGTCCTATGACCAAAAATTACTTAAAGTTGGGAAAGGGAGCTCTTTTCGATTATAAATTAGTCAAATTGAGCAGTGAAGAGCTCGCCTTTCAACTTCTGCGCGCCCTTTCATGCAACAACGTACTCACAACACTGATTTCAGCGCCCCCTCCCATACACGATTTTAGCGCAGCGCCTCCCAAATTTTTGCGGCATAAGATGCAGCCTAATTAGCCTAAGAGTTAATCAAGCCCTGATAAAAACCATTTTTCGGCATGGTCAAAACCCTCCTAATTAAAGAATAAAATATCGAAGGTAATTTTTACTGTAGAATTTGATATTATTCTACAAAATTACCGTGCCGAGTAATGGTTTTTATTTATTTACGCAAAAATCGTGCATCAAATAAAAAAGTCAGCAGTGTCGTACTGTTATATTATTAAAAAAATAATAACCTTAAACCTCTCATGGACGGCACTGGTAATAATTATTTTTATTCTTGTATGCCAAAAATATTTTTTGGTGCATAGGAAGCGTCCCCCAATTTTTTTAAAAATATCTCAACTTCTGGTATAAAAGTTATTACAAAAAAAATAACAATTTTTAAAATTTTTAATACCCTGTAGTTCTAAAACTAAGACGTTTAGGCCAAATTTTTAAATTTAGTTTATTCATATTTTTTAGTGTAGAATTAGCCCTATATACAGGGTGTCCTGAAATGTGAAATCTCAGCACGCATGGAACAGATGAGAATAACACGACAGTTCCTATAAAATTTTTCCGTTTAGCCTCTGCGGAGAAATGCCCTAAAGAGGTCAGCTAGAATGATTTTCGTGAATAACTCTTTAAAGCGCTCTGTATAATTTGATAATATTTTAGTACGATGCATACTAGTAAAGACCTCTTAATGTGCCCTTGAAACTTATGTCGCTTCTTTAATTTGCAGGGATGGACTAGTTTGCACATTATTGATAATATTTTTACGCCCTGTATGGTGAAGAACACAAAATATGTTTTTGGGTAGTTTAAACCTTTGCTAAAGGTACTCTTGTTTAACATCGATAAAATGAGCTGTTTTCGAGTAAAAAATTATTTTAACAATAAGAGTTTATTTTTGTTTAATAATACAATATAGGACTTCAATACTGAATCAAAAATTACAAATTACATCGAAAATAAAATATTGTATTATTAAACTAAAATAAACTCTTATTGTTAAAATAATTTTTTACTCGAAAACAGCTCATTTTATCGATGTTAAACAAGAGTACCTTTTTTAGCAAAAGGTTTAAACTACCCAAAACATATTTTTGTGTCTTCACCATACAGGGCGTAAAAAATATTATCAATAATGTGCGAAAACTAGTCCGTCCCTGGCAAACTAAAGAAGCGACATAAGTTTCAAGGGCACCATTTTAAGAGGTCTTTACTAGTATGCATCGTACTAAAATATTATCAAATTATACATAGCGCTTTAAAAGTTATTCACGAAAAATCGATTTCTAGCTGCCCCCTTTAGGGGATCATAACTCCGCAGGGGGGCTTAAACGGAAAAAATTTTATAGAAACTTGTCGTGTTATTTTCATCTGTTCCATACGTGTGCGAGAGATTTCCCACATGTTCCCGGACACCCTGTATACTTTTTAACAAATTAATAAACTTAGACTTTTTTAAAAATAAATACAAAATTTTACCAAAAGTGATGATGTGTCTTTTTCCTGAAATAGGTGGCAAAGAAAACACAAATCCTAGGCAACATATTACTAAAGGTACAAGACACAGTTTTTTCAAAAACATTGTTATAATTCCAAAGGTGGAGGAGTTAGTGTTAGTAATTATAAAGTAAAAGAATACGTATTTGGGTTGATTAGGCCCTTTTTATTTTCATATCAATATTTATTTTATCTAACTAATATTTCTATTATTTATTTTGGGTTATTTATTTAACATTTTAGAAAATTGAAAATACGTTAAGAAAAGCATATTTTTTCTTTATTTTTTTGTTTATATACTACTTAAAAAGATTAAGCCTCTTATTAAAAGGAATAAATAAAGGAATTTAACTCTGACAGAAATATTTAATTGGATGTGTTATTAAGTAAATGTTTTTAAGTTTTTGTTTGCATACAGGGTGTTTATAACAGGAAATGAAGCATATTACTGGGAATTTTTTGGTTCTGCATAGATTGACTTGAAACTTTAACTGAAGGTGAGGAGTAGCCCCCAAGGATCAAAACCTATTTCGAACCGAAGGGCGCCAAACACTAAGGGGTGGTTGTCACCCCCCCTAGGTGTTGGAAATTTTATTTATTTCAGTTCAAAAACATGAATCGATCAAAAAGAGATTTTTAAAATTTTTTTTTGTAAAACTAATATTTTTGAGTTATTCGCGATTAAATGTGATAATTTTTTGACGAAAAAATTAACGATTTCAATAGGTTTTTCTCAAATAACTTAAAACTTGTGCATTTTATCAAAAAACATCAGGGAAATAAAATTATAGCCTTTAAAAAGATAAACAAAATTCTTATACAGGGTGTTCATTTAAAAACTTTCCACTCAAGTTATCTTCGAAACGAGACAGATTTGAGAAAATCGTCAAGATATTTATTGAGGGGGAACGTTTTTTTGGACAAGAATTGGATGGCGCCTTTAACTCCTTAACACGGCTACCACTCCCAAAATTCTTAAATGAGAAGGCGGGTCGATGATACATCATTTTAAAGCTCCTGACGAGCATTACTTTATAACCCTAGAATATGAAGTCAATATCTTACCGCCATTTTGTAATAGGTGAAGATATTGACTTCGTATTCTAGGGATATAAAGTACTCGTCAGGAGCTTTAGAATGATGTATCCCTTGACCCGCCTTCTCATTTAAGAATTTTGGGGTGGTGGCCCTGGTGGTTAAGGGGTTAGGGAGTCGTCCAGTTCTTTGTAATAACGTTCCCCTCAATAAATATCTTGACGTGTTTCGGCGATTTCTCAAATCTGTCTCGTTTCGAAGATAACTTGAGTGAGTTTTAAATGAACACCCTGTATACATATATAATATATAATTTTTTACGACTAATACGACCAAGATACGGCGTGTTAATGGTAAGCTGTTTTTCGTCAAATGAAAAATTTGGTAGATTCAAGTGTATCAAATCAAATACGAAATACCGCAAAAATTCTGCATTTTTGAAGGAAAACCCATAAAAATCTTTTTTAAAGCACATAATCAGGCCTTGCCTCTAAAAAAAAAATAAGTCTCTAGCGTAAAAATTAAGTGATCTATAATAGAAATAAGGTCGGTATCTATTTCTTTCCACGAAAAAATCAATGAAAATGAAACCACAACTACCTCCCTATTTAAAATTAGGCTCTACCCTTCTGAACTTTTCTTTATATATGTCTTGTTAATACGTCCAAAAAGTTTGACCAATTTAAAATATTTAACTTCAAAAAATTAGAGCTACGAAAAACGATTTTTCAGAATTTCTGTATATAACACCTTTTTTCAAAAAAAAAAAACTTCGAAAATACTGGAGACATGAAAAAAATTATAGGGGGAGTAAAAACCGATTTTTCACAATTTAGTATTTTTACTCTTTTTATTTTAATAATTCCGAAAATACAGGATATAGGAAAAAATGATACGGTACTAAATTGTAATTTTTCAAGAATAAATTTTTTTCTCAGTAAGGTAGATTAGATTAGATTAGCTTAAAGGTGGATTGTAATCCTTTAACACTGCAACCTGCTCAGGTTTATTGTGTATCCTCCATCCCTATGTTAGAGCACACTATCCAAGCCGGTCTGTTCAATCAGACTCCACAAGCTTAAAACTGGCTCCTTGGTAAATTTTGCTGCTTTAGGTTTTTCCTCACCCAGCCTTGCAAACCGCAGACGACGTGCTTCACAGTAGCACCATGTGTTCTACGGTTTCTTCTTCTTCCTGGTAGAACCTGCATAGGTTTGCTTCTGCCAGGCCCATTGTCTCCAGGTGTTTATTCAGTCTGCAATGACTTTTTTTTCCCAGGGAGCCGTCTGCATGTCCGGTGGCACTGCAACCTGAAGGCTTATTGTACCAAACTCCCGTTTTATTGTACCCATTCCAGTACCCTAGTTCCTTGAAGAAGGCGGTATAGGTCTGCTGGGTGCGTACCATATGTTTCCAGGGGCACTCTAATATCCCCGAAGATTGCCTGTCTTTTGTGATCCAGTGCCTCACACTCTGACAGTTTGTGGGATACTGTTTCGGTCTCTGCTCCACATAATCTGCAGTCCAGATCTCCGTTGTATAATTCCATTTTTATTTAGGTGTTCTTTCACTGGAGCATGTCCGGTGAGGAAACCTGTGATCGTTCTTAGCTGATTCCTACCCATTTTGAGTAGTTCTTTAGCTCTTTTTGTGCATGGTCCACTGATGTATATTTTCCCATGCGTGTGTTGAGGAAGCCTTTCCCAGTGCAGTCTTTGCTGGTCCTTTACCAAGTTGTGTACCGTACTCCGGAAGGTACTCCTTTGGCACTCCAAGGACTGGTTTTGGCCCGACGTATGTCGTGGCTGACCCTTCTAGCCAGTTCGTTCTGCATTTTCATTGCCTCGAATTCCGCAATGACCTGGCACCCACATCAACCTCGTGTTGTTGCGTTCCGCCAGTTCCCTGAGTTCCTCGAGGCATTCTAGTACCAGCCAAGACGATACCTTGGGATTAATTAGTGCACCAAGGGCTGCTTGAATATCCGTAAGAATGTTGATTGTACAATTTGTGCGGGGCCTTTGGTTGTTAATCCTGGCACATTGTAAGATCGCAAAAATTTCTGCTTGAAATACAGAGGCGTGGTTGCCCAGTGGAAAGGTCAAACGAGTATTTCCCATCTCACTGTAGACACCTGCTCCTGACCCTTCTTCGGTTTTGGACCCGTCCGTATACCAGGTTTGACCTCGAAGAGAGAGTCTGAAATTTTCGTTTGCCCAGTTCTCCCTTGGGTGTATTGTCACCTGAAAGGGTCTTCTGGGTACGATTTGTGGGGTCATATAGTCTGTCCTCATATCCATTATGGGACTCCTTATGATATTTTTTATTTCCATGTGTCCTGATCTAACTTTTGTGTTGCTCAGGTTATTTTTCAATCTGTATACCCCCATTCTCGCCTCCCCTTGTACCACTATATGCAGTGGCGGGAGGTCAAGTAGGGTCTCCAAGACCGCTGTTGGTACTATGATTCTTACTGCCTTCCGGTTGTAATTCAGAAAGTCTTTTGTCTCTGTAAGGTAAGTAGATTTTCTTTACTGTGAATATTTGGCGAGATATAAACGTTTAAAAACCTCTTTTTATGAACAAGCATCATCTTTTTCGAGACCTTTAAACTTACCCCATTTAAAAACCAAGGGTTTTTAAGGGATAATTAACAAAGCCTTGTAGCTCTTGAAAAATCCTTTAACGTTTTTTTTTTAATTTATCATTAAAAATGAAAGAGATACGTTAGTAAAAAACATTTTTTTTTCGAAATATTTGAGTAGCCCACTCTGGAGCATAATAAAATACATAAAGTTGTTACTTTTAATGGCGAATAACTTGAAAAATATTAGTTTTTGGAAAAAAACATTCTAACATATTTTCGGTTTAGAATCACTTTTTCCATCGCTTTATGTGATTAAAATGTAATAAGAACCAAAGTATTTTAGAAATCAAATAAATTAATAATATACGGGGTCAATGAAACATTAAGAGCAGACAAACAAAGCGTTGTTTGTTAATCAGTTATTTTAAGAGGCATAAGATAAAGTTGTTTAATTTTCTAAGGTGTGTAAGGCAAGGAAATTCAGCTTTTATTTTAATGTCTTAAAAAATTAAAAAAAACTTAGACGGATGAGCTACTGACTAAGGACATACGGTATTTAGGGTGAATTTTCTAGAAAACCACTCAACCGATATTAACAAATTAAAATCTATTAATAAAGAATAGTTTAAAAAAATAAAAAACACGCTTTTATATGCGACCGAACAAAAAATTAGAAAATAATTTTTCATTACAAAGAGTTTGTCACTTCAGAGTAAAAGCGTGGGGTGCATTTTACTATTTTTTCATAACTTTTCCCTCATAGATATTTGCAAATAGAATAATTATAACATTTAATATATTAAGCACCCCACGCTTTTATTCTGAAGTGACAAACTCTTTGTAATGAAAAATTATTTTCTAATTTTTAGTTCGGTTGCATATAAAAGCGTGTTTTTTTAGTTTTTTAAACTATTATTTATTTTTAATTTTTTAGTTCGATATATCAATTAGTTTTTTAAAAATAAATGCTCCAGTTTATTCACTAAAAAATTCCTTCGCCATTTTGTCAAGAGACACAGAGGATCTGTAAAGGAATTTATTTATCCTGGCGGTCCTAATCAGGATAACGGGATACTGTTTTTAAATTATTGCATTGTCATCGGTCCTTGATACGTGTGCAAAGTTTCAAAGAAATTGAATCGCTGGAAGTTAGGCTCAAAGATTCCGTTACATAGATAGATAGATAGATAGATAGATAGTTACAACCCAAGCTAATAAAAGCGTGTTAATAAAAAGGGAATTTAAAATCCTTTATGATGAGGTATTACTTGCGGCGAGCGGACTTCCGACACTAAATTGTTTGTATCTGGGGTATTTGAAGGGTCAAATTATCTTAGACGAAATTTCGACACCGCGCCGTAAAGCAGGTATAGGTACGGCGCCCAACAGGATATTTGAAACAGGTTTAGGAAATTACGAATAAACTACTAAATAATTACATAATGTTACTATTGCAATTATAATTAGTTCTGGTAAGCAACGCTTTTTTATTTCTTAATTAAACCCAATTCTAATACCTACACATCGTTAAATACACACTTAAGAATTCTATTCCCACTTTTAAGGTACCAAACACATAACATATTGTATATTATTATTTCATTTAATAATAACATAATATAAGCACTCTAGAGGAATGTTTGCCTATTTGTGCTACCTACGGTCTATTACAGGGGCGGTCATAGGAGGGGGCCATGGAGGCCATGCCCCTCCCCTTGGATGCGACATCCTTTCCATCCCCTCCAAGCTTGGTCCCGAGGGGTGGGGCTGATGATGGAATTGAAGAGTGAGGACCTTTTGAAATACGTGGGAAGGAGGTTTTTTGTAATTTTATAAAAAGAATGAAAGGTGAAAACAATAAAAAGAGGTTAGAGAACCTTTTTTTTTTGTTCTTCAAAAAATTTGAACCTTCTTTAAAATTTGATTTTTTTCTAAGGGCACCAAAATGCCAAAATTTTTATTTTTTGTCACCTCACACACTTCTCGGCCCATGACCCCACCCTCAGAAAGTCGATATGACCACCCCTGGTCTATTTATTTATTTATTTATTTATTAACGGATACTCCATTTTACAACAATTAATTACAATATAAAAAAATTACATAGCAATATTTAACAAAATATAATTTCTAAATACATCACAGTAGAGCAACATGACAGACCATTAAATCACTTAAAAAAAATAATACTCATAATAATAATTTAATTCTAACTTACGCTAAGAGATCATTAAGACGAATCAGCACCCTCTTAAAACTAGGAAGAGTAACATCAAAACGCAAATTTAATTCATTAAATTCACTCTGCATTCTCACCAATGGAGCATGCAAGCCATAATTATTTCTCTGGTGCTCCAAGTAGAATAAGTTATTTGATCTTGTTCGATGAACGGTGAAAAATTTAGACGACTTAGAAGATAACTTGAAACAATATCACCATTTATGAGTTTGTATAGAAAACACATATCAGCATGAAGCCTTCGTTTTTGTAATGTACATAAGTTGAGTCTAGAAAGAGCTTCGTTGTAGTCAGTGTGACCATCCAACAAAGGTATTCCCAACTTAAAGGCACAGGACAGCCTCAACCTCCGTGATATGCGCAGTGTACTGAGGAGACCAAACCTGGCTTGCATACGCCAACATAGAACGCACAAAAGAACAATACAATATTCTATAAACTTGACATGAGATCCCTACAAAATCTAGTCACAAAACCCAAGCTCCTATTCGCACGCTTCACCAGCGATACGATATGGCTGTTAAACAATAATTTGTAGTCTAAAACTACCCCCAAATCAGTCACCTCACTAACTCGCTCAAGAGTCACACCATCAATGACATATTCATAAACCACTGGATGTCTCATTCTAGCAAAAGTAATGGAGCAACAACACTTCTCAATGTTTAAGCCAAGACCATTCATCTTAGACCATAGAGATAAATTATCGATGTCAGATTGTAATAAGTCACAGTCTGTGCGGGTGTGAATTTCTTTATAGTTTCAGGTCATCAGCAAACATCAGGAAGCTAGACTCACCCACAAAATTGCATATATCATTTACAAATAGTAAAAATAGCAGCGGTTCACAGTGCGAGCCCTGGGGAACACCCGAAGGGACAGCAATTTCCGTTGAAACAAAATTATTAATCTTAATTCGCTGAATACGGTTAGTTAGAAAACTAGCAAGCCACGTAACAATCTTATTCCCCAGCCCGAGAGCTCTCAGTTTAGCCAATAATATGAGTGAGTGTAAAATAAATAAATTAATTAATAACTTTGGTATTTTTATTTCGGCCGTAGGCCGTATTTATTTGGTATCGAATATTCCTTTAAGATAAAAACGGACCTTTGAGTCTGGTGTCGAAAATTGCCATGAAATTTTAGTCACTACCTGCTTTGTGTCAAAATTTCTTCCATTCATTACTTGACCTCCTTTCCCATTTAAACTTTTTGACATTAATGTTGTTGGGGGAGGGGAATAACACTAGAGAAGTAAATTTTGACACAAAAATGTGTCCCCTATATAAATATTTTTTAACTAATGCTGAAAAGGCACTTTCGGGTTGTGTTAGAAACGCTATTTTTTCTAAAATATTTTAGCAAGTTTGTGAGAGAGTTGTACTGCCCCAATGTGTATTGACTTTTTTTTTAATGATGCTTTGCTTACTAAAACCTGTTGTCACTGTTTTTTCGTTTTATTGTCTAATTTTTTTAAACCAAAATGTTCTTTCGCTAATAAATTTTCTTTACACTTGACAACTAAAAAGATGCTTGTAAAAATTTAAAAGTATGATTTGCTATCACCTCAGGGAAGAAATTGATTAAATTAAAACAGACATTTTTTTGAATAGTCTTTAATTCTCTAAATAAATTAATTACAAATTAAAAGAAAAGTTTATACTACATTATATTCAGTCAAATTATAAGGGCTTGCGGCGGTTCGGCATAGGGTAAGAGTTGATACAACTTATTCTGCAAAACAAGAAAAAATGGATATAATACATTTTATTTTAAAAAGACATTAAAAGCAAATATTTTTAATTTTTTTGGACAATATTTGAAGACAGCAAATTTCAAAATTAAATCCATTATATGATGATTAACAAGATAGCTCTTTAATATTAAAAAAAATGATTTACACTTCTGTATATAAATAAACGTCGATTTATTTCCATAAACAAATTGTAAATATTTTTTGTATTTTTTGGTACACTATAAAAGTACAAAAAAAACTAACATCTTGACGCTTTTCTTACGCATTAAATTAGTGTTTTATTTGAATGCTTACTAGATTTTATTTTAATTATAAATTTATGCAATGTAACAGTAAACGCGATATCAACTAAACCGAAAGATCAACCATAAATTTCTCCATTACTTCTTATAGTTCATACGGCACTATATTAAAAATTTGTTAATCTTCCGATATACAACGTGGCCCACCATATTCGACACGGTCTGTAGCTAGATAACCATGGGGTTTTTAAAGAAAGTAAATACTAGAACATATACAGGTCGGATAAGAACACAGTATAAAATTATTTTAGTCTATACAGGGTGTCGCAAAAAGTGTGACGTGTCAAAGTTATATTTTTTTAAATGGAACACCCTATATTTTATGACGGTTTTAGATTCTACTTTAAAAAAATAACTCAAGTTTGTTAATAGCACTAAGTGTCTAATTTTATTCGTTTTTGTGATATTTAATTTTTTGTAAAAATGCAGAGGTAAAATTAAATTGATTTTACTTTAACACTTTAAACTTTAAAATGTGTAACAAGATTAGAAAAAGTCTGCCATATCATACGTAGGTCAAATCAAGATCAAATTTTATACTGGGTGATCAAAAATAATTTCAATTTTTCAAAAAATTAAATAGTCATATCTCTTATTTTAAATGGAACACCCTGTATTTTTTACGTCACATGATGACAAATAAAATACACGAATCGTGTATAGGTTACCTATACTTATCTTTTGAGCTTTTTAGTAAAATCTGTTTTTACAATTTTTTAGTCCAAATGTTTATTTAAATTAAAATTGGCTGTGACATAGCAGCCATTAATATTTTTCTTAAGAAAATAACAACGACCATTTATTGATTACTAGTGTTTTTAAGTCAGTTCTAGAAGAAATTTCAATGATTTTAAATAAAAACCCTTCTTCTACAACAACAAGATGATATAATACTGGTAGATGTGGAAAAAATGGTTTACTTTTAGTCTAGAGTTAATCCTGAAAAATATTCCAGGAGAAAACCATCTGATAACCTTAATAGTTGCATTAAAAAAATTTGACACAGTTATTATGGATAATGGAAGAAACGAGTTATAGGTCACAGAATGTCGTCATAACTGACCAGAGGCGTTATTGGGATTGTTTAAAAACACAAGTTTTATCATTACCACATTCAGCTGAAATAAGTGTTATTGGAAGTAGCATTATAAGCAACTAATGAATTTTTTTCTATGAATTTTAAAAATAGTGGCAGATAATCCAAAATCTTTTAATTTTGTGCTTTTCAACAAATTTATATTTTGCAATAACGGCTTAGTAAATAGGCATAGCTATATACAGCCTACTTACATTTAAATAGACATTTGGAATAAAAATATGTTAAAACGGAATTTACTTAAAAAGTATAAAAGATAGGTATAGGCAACCTATCAATTTGAAAGAGCATTTGGTTTGTCATCATGTGATGTAAAAATACAGGGTGTTCCATTTAAAATAAGAGTGATATTGCAATTTGACTTTCTAAAAAATTGAAATTATTTTTGATCACCCTGTATAATCTATGATCTCGATATGACCTACGTATGATAAGGCAGACTTTTCCTAATCTTGTAACAAATTTAAAAGTTTAAGGAGTTTATATTGTTAAAATAAAATTAATTTAATTGCACCTCCTTGCATTTTGAAAAAAATAAAAATATTACAAAAACGAATAAAATTAGACACTTGGTACTATTAACAAACTTCAATTATCTTTTATGTAGAATCTAAAACCATCATAAAATATAGGGTGTTCCATTTAAAAAATATAACTTTTGATACGTCAACACTTTTTTGAGACATCCCGTATAGAGTAAAATAATTTTATACTGTGGCCTTATTCGACCTGTATATGTTTCAGTATTTACTTGTTTTAAAAACCCCATGGTTATCCAGCTACAAACCGTGTCGAATATGGTGGGCCACCCTGTATATTAATAGAAATTATTGAATATAATAATAATGGATTCGGATGACTAAATTTTGGTCGGATGTATGGTTGGATAGGATTCAGACTTTTAATGTTTTAGATTTTTGCACATCTGGTTTAACCGAAAGTGCTCTCAACTTTGCTATTTTAAAATAAATACCCTATATATTTTTTTAAAACCAAATTTACAGGCAATTCCAAGAAAATACATTACCACATGTTATACCTATCTTAATTGTTTTTGAGAAAATGGCGTCCAAAAATGTCATATTAACCGCCATTTTTATCGATTTGTTAAAAAACAAACTGATGACAAAAAGGGCTAATGCGATCAAGAAAATAACGAGCTTGATATAATCTCGTGGACACCCGGTATATGTATTATGTATTTACTTTACCAATATAATATTGTAGTAAATTCCAAACGACTGTCCAATTATTAAACTGCGACATCTGTCCTTGAACTTGTTGAGCAACAAGATCTTGTTGTAGCTGACTCCTCTTGATCCAATAAATCTTTGCAATTGCTGAATAACAAGCTGTTGTGCCAATTGTTGTTGAAGTAGCTGTTGTTCTTGTTGCTGTAATTGTTGTTGGGCTTGTTTCAATTGTTCGCTTTGTTGAGGTGAAGAAACCTGTTGCTGAGCATTAATTTGTTGTGCTAATTGTTGACTTTGCTGGTTTAAAATTGGCGTTGTAGCTGGAGTTGTTGAGCTTGACTTCTTCTGCTTGACTAATTGCTCTAAAAAAGTTTTGTGAAATAAAGGCCCAGTTGTATAAAGCAAGTTTAAAGTCAGAGGTACTGAACTGACGTCAGGACTTTTAAATTTTCCATAAAATCTCAATTTCTTTCAATTTCTTTGACACTGATGGCAATATTGAGATTTTACGAAAAGTTCAAAGCCTGACTTCAGTTCAGTAGAACTGAGTTTAAACCTGCTTTGTACAACTGGGCCTGAATGAAATAATAAATAGGTTTTTGATTTGGCAGAATAAAACATATTCTTAAACATTGTTAATTAAACAAAAAAAATGTTTTCTTGCCATTTCCTACAAATTCTTAAGTAATATACAGGGTGGGAAATCTCTCGCACACGTATTTAACAGATGAAAATAACACGACAAGTTCTTATAAAATTTTTCCGTTTAAGCTCCCCCTGCGGAGATATGATCCCCTAAAGGGGGCAGCTAGAAATCGATTTTTCGTGAATAACTTTTAAAGCGCTCTGTATAATTTGATAATATTTTAGTACGATGCATACTAGTAAAGACCTCTTAAAATAGTGCCCTTGAAACTTATGTCGCTTCTTTAGTTTGCCAGGGACGGACTAATTTTTGCACATTATTGATAATATTTTTACGCCCTGTATGGTCAAGACACAAAAAATATGGTTTTGGGTAGTTTAAACCTTTTGCTAAAAAAGGTACTCTTGTTTGACATCGATAAAATGAGCCGTTTTTGAGTAAAAAATTATTTTAACAATAAGAGTTCCTGACCTGCTACGGGAGTACTTCAATACTGAATCAAAACTTACAAATTACATGGAAAATAAAATATTGTATTATTAAACAAAAATAAACTCTTATTGTTAAAATAATTTTTTACTCGAAAACGCCTCATTTTATCGATGTCAAACAAAAGTACCTTTTTTTTAGCAAAAGGTTTAAACTACCCAAAAACATATTTTTTGTGTCTTCACCATACAGGGCGTAAAAAATATTATCAATAATGTGCAAAAACTAGTCCGTCCCTGGCAAACTAAAGAAGCGACATAAGTTTCAAAGGCACTATTTTAAGAGGTCTTTACTAGTATGCATCGTACTAAAATATTATCAAATTATACAGAGCGCTTTAAAAGTTATTCACGAAAAATCGATTTCTAGCTGCCCCCTTTAGGGGATCATATCTCCGCAGAGGGGCTTAAACGGAAAAATTTTATAGGAACTTGTCGTGTTATTTTCATCTGTTCCATACGTGTGCGAGAGATTTCCCACATTTTTCCGGACACCCTGTATATTGAATATCAAGGTATTCTTATAAGACTGTAAAGATCTTATAGATAGTTATTCTATTTTATACCGTAAAACATTTAAAAATTAATCCATTTTCAGTGTAACACAATTGGTATGTTCCTTTTAGGGTCTAGAACCGCCCAGAACGACACCAAAAGTGTTTCTTTTAATTGCAGTCTATTGTATTTTTGACAGTTTTGACACTCTTTACAGTTCAATAATGGTTTCGGGCGGTTCTAGAGCATAAAAGGAATACACCAATTCATGTTTTTAATCGACTTTAAAAACGAGGAGGTTCTCAATTCGCCTGTATGTTTTATTTTGTGTATGTAACGCGATTATTCCGGCTTTTGTGGACCGAATTTAAAAATTCTTTTAACACGCTTTTATTAGCTTGGGTTGTAACTATCTATCTATGTAACGGAATCTTTGAGCCTAATTTTTACCAACTTCCAGCGATTCAATTTCTTTGAAACTTTGCACACGTATCAAGGACCGATGACAATGCAATAATTTAAAAACAGTATCCCGTTATCCTGATTAGGACCGCCAGGATAAATAAGTGTCCTAATACTACTCTTGACAAAATGGTGAAGGAATTTTTAGTGAATAAACTGGAGCATTTATTTTTAAAAAACTAATTGATATATCGAACTAAAAATGAAAAATAAATAATAGTTTAAAAAAACTAGAAAAACACGCTTTTATATGCAACCGAACTAAAAATTAGAAAATAATTTTCATAACAAAGAGTTTGTCACTTCAGAGTAAAAAGCGTGGGGTGCATTTTACTATTTTTTCATAACTTTTCCCTCATAGATATTGGCAAATAGAATAATTATAACATTTAATATATTAAGCACCCCACGCTTTTTACTCTGAAGTGACAAACTCTTTGTAATGAAAAATTATTTTCTAATTTTTAGTTTAGTTGCATATAAAAGCGTGTTTTTTAGTTTTTTTAAACTATTATTTATTATTTGAAAGAGTGCATTTTCGCGGTGGTCCCATCAAGAAAAAACCAAGTTAGAATCGAGAGAGAAAAAGGTACAATACCTATTTTTTTGTCCCTGCCGTACGTTGCGTGCGGCAAAGCTGCCTCTAGGTAAGTATATGCTAAGATAATAAAAGAATGAAGACGTTTAAAAAAGGTAAGATCAGGGGCGCATTCAGAATTGACAATCTTGGGGTAAAATTTACCCTTTTACCGAACTAAAAGACAAGCGGTTAGCTGCAGCTCCGTGTGTATCGATTTATAAGCTTTGGACGGACATGAATTCTACAAGCGGTAATCTGCAACCCCGTCTGTATCGATTTAAAGGCTTTTGACAGACAATAAAAGAACTGAATACAGAGTATAGGTGGGTAATTATGGTTAGTTCTGGTTAGTTAAATCTTTTTTTTAATTCCTTAATTAAACCTCCATTGCTGTCAAAAGCTTATAAACAGTTTTTAAATTAATACATACGGGGATGCTCGGCTTACTTTTGTTGAAGTTCTTTTTTTTTTAAATTAAATAAAAAGAAAAAGTACGTACAACTAACTTACTTTTGAGTTTCCTCTATATTATTTTGATCGGCTAGCTGCTGTACTTGAGCTTGGAAGTTTTGGGCCTTTTGTGCATTAGCATTTGCTTGTCCACCTAAATTTTGGTTTGCTTGGGACTCAACATTTTGTGCAACTAATTGAGCTTCAACTGCTGCTTGTAATGTCTGTTGAAGCTGTTGAGTTGGGTTATTAGAGTAGGGTTGTTGGTTTGGTTGTTGTGGCTGTGTTTGTTGTTGTTGTTGTGCTTGCAGGTTTTGTTGAAGTTGCTAAAACGAATTTAGTTCTAGTTATCCGATTAGGTATATGGCTTTTCGTTAAAAAATAATGTGTTTAAAAACAGGCAAACCGTAGAACTAAAAACAATTAGAATAAAATATAGTTTTACAAATTATGTACTCTAATTTAAAATGAAAGGAAGGGTAAATAGTCAGTTTATAATACTTTTATGTATTATAATATATTTATCTTTTTTCCTAAAAACGTCTTGTCGATAATCTTATAAAGAAAAACTTATGTTGCTGTTAGGAAGCCATTAATTTTAAAGATTTTTTATGAGAGCCCTAAAGTCTATTTGTAATAAACTATATCGAAAACTAAATAGTTGTACAGGGAATGAAGCATTTCACCTGGCAATTTTTGGTAATGCATGAATCGACTTGAAATGAACATTTTTATTACGTTTTAACAACAGAAATCGATTGAAAAAGTAATTCTTAGCAAAAATGTTTCTTATGTTTTTTTCGTAAAACTAATACTTTTCAAGTTATTCGCGATTGAAAGTAATAATTTTTCGACAAAAAAACGACGTTTTTAATGGGGTTTTCGCGAATAACTCAAAACCTATGCATTTTAATAAAAAAACTGTAGGAAAAAAATTGTAAGTTAAAAAAAACAAAATTGTTTTATTGTTATTTGTATACGATCCATATGAACAAAGATACTTTGATGGTGAGTAATTTTTCCTTAAATCTAACATTTGATTGATTTAAACTAAAATAACGGAAAAATGCTGCATATTTTAACAAAAACTTATAATGTCTTTTTTAAAGTACCTAATATGGCCTTTCTTTTTAAAAAAGAAGAAGTTTCTGGCATAAAAATTGAGTAAGTTATGATAAAAATAAGGTCAGTATTTAAATTTTTCTACGAAAAAATCAAATAAGACAAGCCCCTAATTACTTCCTAATTAAAATTGACGTTTACCCTTTGGCAGTTCTGTTTATACAAGTATAAGTCATACATCTTAGAAGTGTGACCAATTTTAAATGCTTCATTTCAGAAAAATTTAAGCTAAAAGTGAAAAACGATTATTTACATTTTCATATTTTCACCTTTCTTTTCTAAATAAGTTCGAAAATACTAAAGATAAGAAAAAATGATGAAAATTTAAATTGTAGGTTTTTAATGACTAAAATTTTTCTGTGCGTAGGTTTTCTGTACAGTGAATATTTGGCGAGATGTAGTCCTTTAAAACCCTCTATTTACGAACGAGCAGCACCCTTTTCGAGCCCTTTAAACTCACACCATGTAAAAACCAGAGGATCTTAAGGAATTTTTCTTACAGAGCCTTGTAGCCCTTAAAAAACTACACAATTTAAAAAAATATATCATTAAAAACAAAGGAGATACGTTAAAAAAGCAATACATTTTTCTTCGGAAAATTCGAATAGGCCACTTCGGAGCATAAAAATCTACATAATATTTTTGAAATTAGACATTTTAAAATTGCTAAAACTTCTTAGACGTATTACCAATATATGAGTTTAAAAAATTGTAAAAGATTGAAGGTCAGCTTTAATTAGGGGGTAGATAAAGGGTTGTTTTATTGAATTTTTGTAGAAAAATTAGTTACTGACCCTATTTTTATCACAACTTACTCAATTTTTAAGGTAAAAACATTTTCTTTTTTTTTTAATAATTAAAGTATAATTATCTACTTTAAAAAGGTTTAATAAATTTTTCTTGAAAAATGCAGAATTTTCCCGTTATTTGACTTTAAATGTATTAAATTTTGAATTTGACGAAAAAAGCTAATAATTAACACTCTGTAACTCAGTTTGTATTGGGTTGTAGAAAAATTAAAATAAGATCGTTTTGTTTGTACAGTTTTTTTGATTAAATGCATATTCTTCGAGTTATTAGCAAAAACCCATTAAACGTTCGATTTTTGCGTCGAAAATTTTTACTTTCAATCGCAAATAACTTGAAAAATATTAGTGTTGCAAAAACAATGTATAGAGCATTTTTGCCTAAAATCACTTTTCAAATCGATTTCTGTTGTTAAAATGTAATAAAAAAATTTCACCCCCAGGGTTTTGGCGCCCTTCGGTCTCGATATAGGTTTTGATCCTTGGGCTATTCCCTACCTTCTGTTAAAATTTCAAGTCAATCGATGCAGGACCAAAGAATTTCCAGGTTTTACCTTTTTAGAGCTTCATTTCCTGTACTATAGATAGACAGTATGTTTACTCGTTTAAAAATATATAGACTTTTAAAAATAATATTTTAATATTTTACTTACTTGAACAGCCTGTTGGATTTGAGATTGTTGTGATTGTTCAACAATTGCTTGAGCGACTTGTTGTGCAGGAGATTGGGCTTCTTGTGGATATTGTTGCTGACTTGCTTGTTGTTGTAGCAACTGTTGAATAGCTTGTTGAGTCTCAGATTTTTGCTGCTGTTGGGCGTTTTGGATGATTTGTTCAGCAATTTGTTGTGCTTCTTGCTGAACATTCGATTGTTGGAAGCTTGACAAAGTAGGTTTGCTGACCTGTGTTAAAGCTTGCTGAGTAGCACGTTGAATAGCCTGCCAGGCAGATTGTTGAGCGATTTGTTGAGCAGCTTGTAGGGCAATTTGTTGTGAGACTTGCTTAGCCTGAGCTGCTTGTTGAGGGCTTGGTATTCCTACTTGCTGCTTTAATTGATTAATTTGTTGAAAAGCTATTTGAGCTGCTTGTTGGGCTGTTTGTTGACCTGCTTGTTGGGCAGCTTGTTGAACTGCTTGTTGGGCAGCCTGTTGCAATGCTTGTTGGATTGATTGAGCGATTTGTTGGAATATTTGTTGGCTAGCCAGTTGAGCGGCTTGTTGAGCAGCCTGCTGAGTAAATATTTGGGATGTTGCTGATGGGTTTTTTTGTTGTTGAAAAGCATTTTGAATTTGTAGAGTCTGCTGTACGGTCTGTTGCGCACTTTGCTGTGCTTTTAGGGTAACTTGTTGAATAGTCGCCTGAGTTGCTTGTTGGGAAAGTTGTTGCATATTTTGCAAAGCTTGTTTAGTGGCTTGACTCGCAACTTGTTTCGCATATTGGCTAGCTACTTGTTGTGCAATTTGTTGATTACGTGCCTGTGTTACTGCCTGCTGAAAAGGGTTTTGTAAACTAAATGAATTTTCCTGTTGAGATAATTGAAAAGCAATTTGAACGGCTTGTTGAGCAGTTATAGCTGCGGTTTGTTGAGCTGCTTGTTGAGTTACTTGACCTGCTACTTGTTGAACAGCCTGTTGAATACCTTGTTGCATTGCCTGTTGAGCAGCTTGTTTGGCAGCTTGTTGAATTAATTGTTGGATCGATTGTTGAGCATCCAGTTGGTTTAATTGTGGAACTGATAACGGTGCAGATTGTAGATCAGCTACTTGTTGGGCAACAACCTGTTGAACAGCTGCCTGTGCTGCCTGTTGTGCTGCCTGTTGTGCTGCCTGTTGAGCTGCCTGTTGTGCTACCTGTTGAGCTGCCTCTTGTGCTGCCTGTTGAGCTGCCTGTTGAGCTGCCTGTTGAGCTGCCTGTTGTGCTGCCTGTTGAGCTGCTTGTTGTGCTGCCTGTTGTGCTGCCGTCTGTGCTACCTGTTGTGCTGCTTGTTGTGCTGCTTGTTGTGCTGCTTGTTGTGCTGCTTGTTGTGCTGCTTGTTGAATTAACTGTTGAGTAGTTTGTTGACCACCTTGTTGTTGTCCCGAGTTACTTTGTCGTTGAATATTTAGTTGCGATAAAGTACCTTCTTTATCATTATGCCGTGGAGCAGCTTGTATTAAACTGGCCAATGCCCACAAGATCATAAACAATCCAGTCTTCATCTTAAAGTATTCACTGTTTCACCTCAACTGATTTTTGAAATGCTTTAGTCTACTTTTATATAAAAAAATTATCATGCCTTTTTGTACAGCAATATATTTTGTTATTGCGTAAGAAAAATATTAACACTTTGAAAATCTAAAAAAAATTAAATTACCCCATTATCTCGTGTCATTATAATTGTTTAGACTACCTAAAAAAATAATCTATAGAAAGCTATAAACAATTTTAAATAATTTGCAAAAACACAGTTGTATATTTATATTGTATATAAATATTCTAACAAATTAATGAAAAAAAAGTAGTTTCGATTTAAATTTTAGTTTTCTATGGACAAATTAAACCAGATAAAGTAGAATTGTGATCAAAAATTCTGTTATATGCAATTAACTCTAATTTTTACACATCATAACATGATATTTGCTTAAAATGGTAGCCAGAAATTACATTTGAATAAAGTTGATGCTGACCAATATTTCTGATCAAAAACCTTATTTTTTGTTAAATAGGCCATGAAAAGGAAAATTATCTATTTTAATTAAATAGTACGTACAGGGTTGTCCAACGAAGGGTAAACACCCTCGTAATTTCTTTATTTCAAAAGATATTGAAAAACGGTTTATACAAAAGTTGTAGAATTTTAGAGGAGAATATGAACAGTTTGCCATGAAAACAATTGAACATCTAATAAAAAATTTATACGAAAAAAATATGGTTATCTTCCTTATTTTAAATGGAACACCCGGTATATTATGTGATTTTTGGATTCTCTAGAAAATTCTAAACCTTTTTCATATAGGGTGTTACATGTCTAAAGTTAAAAGTTTCGGAGCAATGGACAATTGAAAATCAGTAAAATGTCTTATGGCTTATTCTATTAAATAGGCTGAAATGCAAAAAATGTCAACAATGGGACACGTGAACAGAAAATAATAGTGAACAAAAAATACTAGTATTATTGTGAAAAAGCGTGGGTTGCTTGATATACAAAAAATATGGCACAGAGCACCCACGCTTTTTCACAATAATACTAGTATTTTTTGTTCACTATTATTCTCTGTTCACGTGTCCCATTGTTGACATTTTTTGCATTTCAGCCTATTTACAGAATGACCATAAGGCGATATCTTACTGATTTTCAATTGTCCATTGCTCCGAGACTTTTAACTTTAGACATGTAACACCCTATATAAAAAAGGTTTAGAATTTTCTTGAGAATCCAAAATCAGCATAATATACCGGGTATTCGATTTAAAATAAGGAAGATAACCATATTTTTTTCGTATAAAGTATCTATTAGATGTTCAATTGTTTTCATGGCAAACTGCTCATATTCTCCTCTAAAATTCTACAACTTTTGTATAAACTGAGTTTCAATCTCTTTTGAAATAAAGAAATTACGAGGGTGTTTGTCCTCGTTGGACAACCTTGTACATTCCGTATTTTTTATTATTTAATTATAATTAAACTACAACCTTAATTTTTTTACGTTGTTAAGTTATTTTTAAAAAGAAATAGAAATAGATTCCCGTTAAAATTTTTTAAAATTTTTCTACTTTTTATTAACAATCAAAGACTGTAAAAAATCAAAAATTGCATAAAGGTATAAAATATTTTTATTCAATATCTCAAATATTCTGATTTCTAATGCTTAAAAGCTATAGTAAGAACATTTTAAAAGCGCAAATTCGGTACCCTTTGAAAATAATACAAAAAAACATAAAAATGGCCGCTTGCAATCGGACTATTTTATATAAAGGCGCCGTTATCCTTTACAGCGACGCGCCGATATACTATGGGATAGAAATCCATTATTTTGGCCATAAAGCAACTTTGAAATTTTAATGGCTCATGCTGTGTATTTCAAAGTAGATACTTCAAACTACATGTACGCAAAATTGTAAAAGGATATGACGACTTCTATTGGGGTAATAAGAAACTTGAAAATGTATTTTAAGTAAACATAAATATATAACATTTAATGTACTTAGTTTATTATTAGCCTTGTTTACTAAAAAAAGTAAAAGAGTTTAAATAATAAGAGTTATTGTTGTGTTTCCGATGCAGTCTCACTGAAGTCTCGCTACTGTTATCAAGGATTTTACCACCCAACAAAACGGTGTTTTTTTATTTATTTTATACGTTAAGTTGGGAAGATGTATCTCTATTACGCTTCTAAGAATAATTTAAAATTATTTTTCAGATTTGGATAATCATATTTCCGAAACTAATTGAGATAGACACATCAAATGTAGTATTTTTTGGTGGTGATATAATATTCAGGGTATTCCATTTAAAAAATCATACCTATTGTCGTACCCTGTATATCATATGAGATAATAATCATCGGATTACTGATTAGAATACTACCGAATTAACCAAACAAGCTGACATTTTAGTTTATTTTGTACAATAAAAAATAATAATGTTAAGGGGGTGTAAATTTATAATAACATATAATAAGTTTTAGGTTTCTAAAAAGCATTTGTAATAATTTATAATATTTTTCCAGTAAAAAGCACCCCATTTTAAGTTAGATTGGTAAGTTTCAGAATTTTGACCAACAAATTATTTTTTATCCCATAGTGCGATGACCAGCTGCATCAATCGGCATATCATAAAAGAAATATAGCAAAGGCGGCCACGAAGTCAAGCATGCCGATTTATTTGCTTTAAACTTTTTGTGATTTTTTCTTATCAAAGAGCACCGAATTTACATTTTTAAACTGTTCCTTCTATACATGAAAATATTTTTTTGCGTTTTTGTTTAAATAATTGTTATAAACAAATGCATTGTGAGCTGCGGCTATCTTGGTTTTTTTTTCATAGTTAGCATTATTCTACGAACCAAGCCTTTTCATTTAATACCCATACTGAGGTAGTTGTGGAAAAAATGTGTAATCGGCCATTTTGTGGCGGCGGCCATTTTGGATTTACAATCGTAAAAATATACATCTATTCAAAGAGAATAGACAAGGATAGAGGATCAATCGCCGTTTCGAAAAGTGGCACAATTTGAAGAAAGGGTCTGCAGGATGGCAGGGCATGTGCATACGCACTCCCAATGTCAAAATCGGCGGTATATTCAAAAACATTGATTTATTGAGTAAATATACATAAAACATTAATAAAAAGTGTAAAATGTGGTTTATACTAAAATTTATTAATATTTTAATGACTAAATATTGGTAATTTAGTGCTAATGGTGTATTAAAATCTATTTGGTAGAAGACTATTTTTTTCTTAAATTGGAATAGGTTAATGTTGAAAAATGTATAGGTATAAATTTTAGGGAAATGAGAACTGAAAATAAAAATCTAAATAGAATTATTTCTTGAAAACTAAACTTTTATTGCGAGATTACTTATTTAGCATAAAAAATGGTACTAAATGTAAAAGAAGTGTTTAATTTTAAGAAATATATGAAAATAGCATGCTCAAACTTACCAACCAAATAAATTTATGTTGATCCTATTTAGTTGAAAGGTATTATAGTCTATAAGTTAATATTACCTACTTATACTAAGAAAAGCGTAGTAGGATTTCAGTTTCCATAGGCCACTGTGCTTGGTCCATTTTATTCGATATCTACATACTTGTTTTTTAGGTATAAGGAAGCAGATAAGATTGTAGGTTTTAATTAACTATGAAAATTTAAGTTTCCACATTACTGGATACTTATTTTGAAATAAAATACTTTTGTAAAAGAAGCTCAAAAATGCTCGTTATTGCAGAAAAAAATCCGAATCCTAAACATCTTTTTTCCACAAATTTTCAATATTGACAAAAGTAAGTGTACTTTCCTCTTAACATAAATTTATATTTTTAAAATATTTCATATACCTACCACTGAAATCAATTAATATCGAATGGTTAAATTTTTTCGTAAAATTAATAAAAAGTTTGCCTTATGGTACGAACTTAAGTAGACACACTCTATATCTTGGTTTGTACCTTAACAGGGTCAGTTATTAAGTTTTTTAAGTGTTTAGGCTTTAGGCCTTTTTATTTTTCGCTTTAGTATAATTTTTATCACTATTAATACTTTTTAAACTGATCATTTGTCTGACTTTTACAGTTCAAGCAAATTTTTAAATAGAGAGTGACGCACACAGAAATCCTCTATTGGTTCATTGTGCTTTTACCTCCAGCAAGATATTCATTAAATATATTTTACGGATGTATATAAAATATTAATGTATATAATGTTTTGTTGCATAAATAAATCCTAGATAAAGTGTTAATTTGTTTTTATTAAAAAAAAAACAACGTAAATAATTTAAAAAATAATTTATTAAAAAAACCCATAAATTTCCACAAATTTTGTTTCAATAATTTATATCTATAACACAGGTCACACGTAAAATCAAACCGAATAAAACACAAAACAAATATACAGCCACAACAATCACAAAACATCAGCCATATTGAACATATGAAAGTCAAGAGTTTTGACATTTATAACAGCCAATAGCAAGCCGGAAAAACAACCTCCCATGCGCATGACGAGTAATCCCGCTGTGTTAAGTTAACCATCAAACCGGTGAAAGTTCGCAAGATATTTGGCTGATAGTATTGATTCATACACAAAAATGTTACGTAAAAGTGCGTACTGAAACAAAAAATTCTAAATAAATCCATACTTTTAACCAAGCACGTCCTTTTTACCAACGTTAAGCAAGAATAACATAAAACTTTGACGAGCTCTTTTGGTCGCTGAACACAATCATCAATCGCAGGTGTGTGCCATTTCTTAATTGGTGGGGGTAAATCAACTGTTTCTCTCCCTTGTCCATGCTCTTTGCATTTATTATATTGTATTATCATCAAGATTACCACAATTGTACCAAATTTCAGAGTTATCTGTCGTCAGGAAGAGGGCCAAATTTTAATTACTTGATTTAACTCAAATAAATAAACAAATAAATAAATAACAAACAGGTCAAGTTAAGTAAATATAACATCAATATATTTTAAATATAACCCAAATAAAAATATTACAAAAATTAAAAGAATAAGTATGTGTAACAAAAAATCTTCTATTTTCTAATTTCACACCAATCATGGGGACATGGAGTTTCTCTTGGAGGGGCACAGGGATCACAAGGAGGTGGAGGATCATAGACTCCTACAGATTTCTCACCTATTGGCAAACGTGAAAAAGTCGGTTAAAGCCGCGTCCAGACTTGCAACAATTCGCCGTGCCGAACACCGCGCTATATAGCCCCACATAACGCGGACGTGGACTTGGACTAAATTCACGTAGTTTCAAGGGTCTGGCGAATGATTCTTGGGTAATTCAGAGCTTGTCGGTTTTTTGTATCAAAGGAGCGCGCAAATCGGTTGGTTTATTTGTACGGATGTTTGGCGAATTGTTGCAAGTCTGGACGCAGCTTAATGAAAGTTTTAATTAAAAAAATTATTAAAATAAAGTGCTCGCCAAAAAATCGGGACAAGCAATTTTTAGCACCATATTTAAATTGTGGTAACTTTTAAAATAAAAAATATTTTTAGCTGCGGATTTCGGTTTGCTAAAGCCCATTTCGTCTAGATGACATGGCGCAAAATGATTTTTGAAAAATAATCAAATGTTCATGGTGTACAGGGTGGTCAATGAACAGATGCAAAATTACAAAAAGTTTAGAGGTGTGTGATTCCGGTAATAATTTTTTTCGCATTTAATTATAGGTCATTAGTAAAGTAATATCAATATCTCCAAACGTTTCTGCCCATTTTTTGATTACAACCCTTTAGACCCAGAGACACTACTAAACAAAAAATGTGTCAAAACTTTGCTTCCAATATCTTTAAAACGCTGTAACTTAAAAACGGCTTTACCGATTTCGACCAGGTTTTCACATTTTGAAAGCTTATTTCTGGTTCTTATTTATTACCTAACCACTTTATTGGTAAATGGCCATTTCTATAAAATACAGGGGTCAAACAAAAAGTAAAGATAAAATTGCACAAAATATGGCTATTGTTCGTTTTAAGCTATGACAATTGGGCTGTACGTTGTTGTTTGGTTTGAAATTTGGTCAATATGCAGCTTCGGTCAATACCTCTGGACGGTTTTTACTTTTTCGATTAGTGCCTTTTGGCCACAGATACGCTACCAGGCAGATCCATTGTCCTAAAATGTGTCTTTTGTGGATTTTTGATGTGATCTGGAAATTTTAAATTAATTACTACCTAATGATTTTTTTTCGTACAGGGTAATCAAACAAAACTGACTCTTTCATTATACAGGGTGTTTCAGATTTTAATTGGAAAAATTTAATAGACGATAGAACATGGAAAAATAAAAAAGTCTATATAAACATGTATGTTTTGAAGCTTCGTTCTCGAGATACAGGGTGTTAAAGTTTTGGAAAAAAATAGTTTTTATTCATAATTCAATGTTCTTTCGCTATGAATAAAAACTATTTTTTTTCAAAACTTTAACACCCTGTATCTCGAGAACGAAGCTTTAAAACATACATATTTATAAAGACTTTTTTATTTTTTCATGTTCTATCGTCTATTAAATTTTTCCGATTAAAATCTGAAACACCCTGTATAATGAAAGAGTCAGTTTTGTTTGATTACCCTGTACGAAAAAAAAAATCACTTAGTAGTAATTAATTTAAAATTTCCAGATCACATCAAAAAATCCACAAAAGACACATTTTAGGACAATGGATATGCCTGGTAGCGTATCTGTGGCCTAAAGGCACTAATCGAAAAAGTAAAAACCGACCAGAGGTATTGACCAAAGCTGCATATTGACCAAATTTCAAACCAAACAACAACAGTACAGCCCAATTGTCATAGCTTAAAACGAACAATAGCCATATTTTGTGCAATTTTATCTTTACTTTTTGTTTGACCCCTGTATTTTATAGAAATGGCCATTTACCAATTAAGTGGTTAGGTAATAAAAAAGAACCAGAAAATAAGCTTTCAAAATGTGAAAACCTGGTCGAAATCAGTAAAGCCGTTTTTAAGTTACAGCGTTTTAAAGATATTGGAAGCAAAGTTTTGACACATTTTTTGTTTAGTAGTGTCTCTGGGTCTAAAGGGCTGTAATCAAAAAACTGAGAGCGCCTATTTTCCTCAAAAATTTTTGAAGAGCAAAAAAACCAAAAAGGTCCTTACCTCCATTAAAACCTCATTCTCTCCTTGTCGCGTATATTTTATTTATATCCCCACAGAAAAGTTACTTCTAATCCCAACCGACCAAACTTTTTAAAAACTTCCCTGTCTAGCGCCTATTACTCCCCTGTCTGGCGCCTATTTTTTCATGGCGCCCTAGGCTGTAGCCTAGTTAGCCTAATGGATAATACGGCACTGACTTTACTAATGACCTATAATTAAATGCGAAAAAAATTATTACCGGAATCACACACCTCTAAACTTTTTGTAATTTTGCATCTGTTCATTGACCACTCTGTATACCATAAACATTTGATTATTTTTCAAAATCATTTTGCGCCATGTCATCTAGACGAAATGGGCATTAACATACCGAAATCCGCAGCTTAAAATATTTTTTATTTCCAAAGTTACTACAAGTTAAATATGGTGCTAAAAATTGCTTGTCCCGATTTTTTTGGCGAGCACTTTAGTTGGCGTATGGTTGGCAGATGCTGAAGGAGCATAAAGAATTGAATTAACAAAATAAAATAAATTTAATTATTTAATCAAAATTTGTACGTATGCTAATGAAGATCAAAAACATACAGAATCAGCTAAATAACATAACACATAGGCAATGTAAAGAAAAGAGACAATCTATCGTGAATAACTGCATGTAAACACATCTGATTGGATTAGTCACATACATCCTTTTTTGTTGCTTTATTCGACGATATCCCCATACCTATCTGCTTAACCAGTATAATAAGAGTATAAATATTATTGGTTGTATTAGGAAATTCTAAAATTATTTTTATATTGGCTAGGCCAAATGGTTATAAAGATATGAAGGTCCAAAAGTCGTCAATTTTCCACTGACTGACTGACTGATTTATTAATACAGTAATCATTCGGCAAGGTGAAATAAAAGATAAAAAATGTATACCTTTTTTAATTTCACTGGCCAGAATTGGAACAGCATTATCAAACAAACATTGTTCAAAGTCACTTAACTTAGGCATACCCAAGTTTTTCGATATTCCATTTGGACCTAGTAGTATAGGTGTGGCTAAATATTTAAGAAACGGATGTACTTTTGAACTAACATACGCAGATTCTACAATATCAGGATAACCTAAAAACGTATAACAATAAATAATAGTTATTTATTAGATAAGTGAGTTATATTACATATAAGTCACGCAAGAAAAGTTTAACTCTCGAGCCCGAAGGGCGAGAGAGATAATTTTCTTAAGTGACTTATATGTAATAACTCACGTGTCTAATACAAAATTTTATCCAACACTTTCGTATAAATCCTTTTTGAATATCGAAAATAATTTGAAAACGTCATCCATTATTTGTTACTTGTCATTGTCAACACCAGCAACAAAATTTTGTATTGTCTTTAATTCACTAGTGAGCTAAAGGGTCCTTTAGCTCACCAGTGACTTATAGTACACTTTATATCCTCAAAATCTGATCAATTATGTAGATATTATATGTAAGTGTTGGATAAAATTATTTTAAACTTCTTTTCTTGAAAAAGCAGACAAATTGGAAAAATAAGTAAAATGTTGAAATATTCTTAAATTATAAAAAAACAGGTTTCCATATGCCACGAACTTTAGCAGATACCTTCGAGTATAAACGTTAGGTCAAATAAAAAGGTTTATAGGACGTACGTGAAAAAGAAGACGGTCCAACGCCTAAGAATACTAACAGGTAAAGATAAGACAAAGAATGCCGGGGTATAAACATACTGACGAATCGGTGCTGCTAAGTTCTTGCTTTACTTGCCTATTAATATTCTGATTTGGCTGAACACATGTAAGTTGTGTTTAAACAAATAAGAAAATAAAATGAATTTATGTCAATGATTCGAATAAAAAGACTATTTTGGGTATAATTTCAATTTGCACCGCTTTTTTCAGTGTAAAAGTAGTTGCCATTAAAGAAAAAAACCTTTATTTAAGCATTACTGTCTTCTCCTGTCTTGAGTCATTTTTTGTGTTAACCGAATTCATCGGAGTAGTTTAAACCGCATTTGAAATGACAATATAAATATAAGAGATAGATATTCAGACGTTTTTAAATGTTTTAAACCGTATTAACACGAAAAAACGTCTTTGAAGACGTCTGCAAAACTTAACAATATCGATTCTTTATTTGTTTTACTTTAAAATTTTCAGGTCGTCCTAGAAAACTAAGCAAAATCTTAAGGCTACATTTATACTTTTATCCAACACTTACATATAATATCTACATAATTGATCAGATTTTGAGGATATAAAGTGTACTATAAGTCACTAGTGAGCTAAAGTACCTTGTAGCTCACTAGTGAATTATAGACAATACAGAATTTTGTTGCTGGTGTTGACAATGACAAGTAACAAATAATGAATGACGTTTTCAAATTATTTTCGATATTAATAGTTATTTATTAGATAAGTGAGTTATATTACATATAAGTCACGCAAGAAAAGTTTAACTCTCGAGCCCGAAGGGCGAGAGAGGTAATTTTCTTAAGTGACTTATATGTAATAACTCACGTGTCTAATACAAAATTTTATCCAACACTTTCGTATAAATCGTTTTTAATATCGAAAATAATTTGAAAACGTCATCCATTATTTGTTACTTGTCATTGTCAACACCAGCAACAAAATATTGTATTGTCTATGATTCACTAGTGAGCTAAAGGGTACTTTAGCTCACTAGTGACTTATAGTACACTTTATATCCTCAAAATCTGATCAATTATGTAGATATTATATTATATATTAGATACGTGAGTTATTACATATAAGTCACTTAAGAAATTACCTCTCTCGCCCTTCGGGCTCGAGAGTTAAACTTTTCTTGCGTGACTTATATGTAATATAACTCACTTATCTAATAAATAACTATAATTAACCTGAATGTTTAAAATAATTTTCTAGGCATATTGTACGTTTATATTATACACAGGATGATTCATATAAATCTGTTAGTTCTTTAAGAAAAAGCGCATCTATATAAATAATAAGGAAGTCAGATGACTTAAGCAAAAACCGTACTGATGTAAACCAAAATAGTTCAAAACCGGTCTGCGGTTGGTGATATCAATTAGCTCTGAAAGAAATACCTTCGGCTAGTGTTAAAATCTGCATAATATCCAGAAAGGACAGTACTCCGACAGATGCGACCTTGCAGTGCAAGAAAATTACAAACAGTTACGAGTTTTTTTCTCTTTCATTTCTTAAATTTGTACAGATTATCTACAAGTAACAATGTGGCATTAACAATTTATTTTCAACTTTTGAAAAAAACAAAATTAAATTAAACAATTTACACCACATTCACTTTTACTGTACTTCCTACTTGACAAAAACATGTAAATGTATTATTGTATAGCAGGCGGACCGCTCAAAGTAGAAGAGAAATAGATGTCGAACGCGGAGGTCAATTGTGCCTCTTCCGTTCACGTCAATAAAATAGTTTAATGTTTTAATATTTTAATATTAGTTTAAATAATACCAGCGACCCAAAATGTTAAATAAATATAATTCAGTTTATTTATATTACCTTGCACAGCTTTAACCAAAGAAATGATAAAGCGGGCTGCGGCAAACGCATTTGATAAAGGTCCACTTTCTCCGGGTTTTAAATTTGTTATATTTTCTTGCGCATGTCGAATGCTTGCAGTTATATTTTCTATTTCAGTCTTAAAAATGAAACAGAATAAAAAAATAAAATATTGTACTCAGTGCTTTTAAAGTATAGTAAAAAAATGTAGCTATAAAAATTAGTTCAAATAAAATTATAGCCACATATAATAACTTATTTAAAGGAGAGTTGAATAATACCGAGCCCTAACGAATTTGACCTGTAACTAGGACAGGGGTTTAATTTATAAAAATATAAATCAGGGGTTCTAAAACCTATTTGAAGTGTGACGCACTTTGACACTGACAATTTCCTCACGACGCTCTTACGCCCAACTAAACTCCCGACAATCAAAAGTGGAAATTTCTTATTCAAAAAAAAAGAAAAATGGAGAGCACAAAAAATATTTGTTTTACATTATTTTTCCTTACTTTGCGCCTCTCCCGATGTATCATTAGCACACTAAATTTATTTTGTTTGTCTTATCCTAAAAAAGTTAAAGAGCAAAAAACACCAACTTTTATTACTTAACTATTTATAAGGATTTTTAAAAAATTATTATGTATATGCAGATGCGCGGGATTATCGGACGCTCGGTATTATCCAACTTTTCCCTAATGTTACCATAACTCGCTTTACAATTATACGGTTTCTGGCATTCATAAAAAAAACATATAATAATATAGCATACCATAAAATTACATAGCATAAAATATAAAATTTTAGATTTGCTTCTTTAAGAAAATAGTATATATATATATATATATATATATATATATATATATATATATATAATGTTTATATTTATCACACGGCAGCTTCAAAAATGTGTAGCGTGTAAAGCTACAAACCTTATTTTATAATCACTTAATTCTTAATAAATAAATAAAAAAAAATTAGGGTGTAGGAAAAGCGATATATTTCCGGACGATCGTGGAATCTGCTATGCAACCACCAAGAGTCCGGAAATATGCTTTTCCTACGAGTACATACTATTTTTCTCCGATTAAAATAATTCTTTAAGTTTTGTTTTAGATAGCATAAAATATTATTTTTTAGTGTAATAAATATAAACATTTAAATAATTTAATCTTGGTATAATACGTTACTATTATAATGGGTGATTCATTTAAAGGTACTTTAAAATTTTTTTTTTAAAATTAACTTTATTAAGTAATATTTATTATCATACAAAAGAACTATATCTTACATTTACTTTTTAAAAGATAATGCCTTTCAAATGTTGGCATTGACTGCGCCTAACATGGTCTGTTCTTAAGCTCCAACTTTAGAGCGCCAAATCGATTCGTCAGGATCATCGCGTACACTTGCACCTACTGCCGCTATATTTTCTGCACTACGTGCTGGATGCGGCCCATTTGGTCAAGGATTATCCAAAAATTGGTGTTCAAATTTTTTTAATGGTATAGCGAATAGTCGGCTCAGTAGGCCGATTATGCGTGGAACATAAGTTGCCCGAAGCACACGAAACACATTCACACAAGTTTTAGACGTTGTGCTGGGGGCTAAGTCTTTCCACGATAAATTGGCATACAGTACAAATATTATGACAGTTTAAAATTTAGACCCTCTCATCTATCCAAAAATACCTACTAGAAAAAGTGCCACTAAATGAATCACCCGATATGATATCACATTGTCTTGTATTGTTTATTGACTTTGACAAAAGGATATCAGTGAATAATAATAGCTATTTACGTTACTAGACCGGAAAATGGTATTTTACGGGTCGACGAAAAAAACATTTACAGGGCGAGCCGTAAGGCGAGTCCTGCTAGTTTTGAGGAGACCCGTAAAATTATTTCCGGTCGAGTATCGTACATAATTTTTTTTTAATTGACCGGAAAAAAAACTGTGTAAATTTTTAGTGTTATATTTAAACGACAATAAGGCAAAGTACAACGAGAACTGGATTTTCCATGTCTGACTCTATTTTGGCAAAATGATGCTTTCTTTACTTTACAATATCTTGAACTGTCAAATAGTAACAATTGAACTCTGACAATTTTTGTCATGGCTAACAGGATTTTTTGATATCAGGGACCGGAAAGTAAATGAGAGACCAGAAAGTAAACTAGGGACCGGAAAGTAAATTAGTCCTGTAAAATAGCATTTTCCGCTTAAAAAATTGAGTGGAAAATTCAATTTTCCGGTCAATTAAAAAAAAGGTATTGAAAGAAAAACGTAAGCGACCAGAAAAATATTCCCGGCCATGGCCGGAAAAAGTACATTGCCTGGTAACGCCTTATACCTACAGAAATATTACATTTTGTAGGTAAGAAAACATATTGGAAATATGTATATTTCCGTCCGATCGGAGAAAATAATATATTTTGTAACATGTAATAAAAGCGATATATTTTCGGATGATGGTGGAGTTTGCCGAGCGAGGCTAGCTAGCTTCGACTATGACAAAGGTCATCAGTAAATATTAAAAGGATAGAAAGCATAGGAAAAGGTGAGCATCCAAAACACAATCATGTTCCTTGTCGCGAAAAGAGTCATTAAATACTCATCCTCTACTTATGAGCGGCCAAGTTTTTGCAGAGCAAAGACACCTTCAATCTTGTGGGCGTCACATTTGAAAGTAACCTTAACTGGCATAAACACATTATATCTATAGCCACGGCAGCTTCAAAAAAGCTTGGATTTCTCTTTCGAGCCAAAAGTATTTGTCCCCTCCTAATTTATACACTTTATTTGTGTCCCAAATCCGACCTCCCTTGGAATATTGTTCTCATATCTGGGGCATGGCGTCCCCCACAACCCTAAGCATTCTTGATTTCATTCAAAGAAGAGCTATTCGTCTCATTAATGATCCTTCACTTACAGAAAGACTTCCTTCTCTTTCCCATCATCGTCGGGTTGTGGGGGATTTATCGCTTTTTTATAGGTACTTCCACGACTTTTGCTCTGAAGAATTGTCCAGTATAGTTCCCCCACTCACGGTTCCCAACAGAGAAACTCGTGGTTCCGCGACTATGCATCCCTATACGGTCCAACTAGACAAGCCCAGAACTTTCCACTTTGTTCGTTCTTTTATCCCTAGAGTTTCTAGAATGTGGAACCTGCTGCCCCCGGAGGTCTTTCCTTCCCCCAAACCTTCAAGTATTTAAGTCCCGTGTCAACAAACTCCCTCTTACCTCGCTTAAGATACCTACGGTACGTTAGTATTTAGGCTTTTAGCCTTCGTGGTTTGTCCAAAGGTAAAAAAAAATCGGAAACATATTTCCAGCCATGGCCGGAAAGGAACACGGCCTTCTGGCTTTATTTCCAGAAACATCAAATATACCTAAAAAGCTAACAGGTTTGTTCCAGCAGAATGTTGGAAACATGTTAGCAATAATTATTAAACGTAGAAATTGTTACAAACATTAGTCAGAAACGTTGGTAACAGTTTTTCTGCTGGAACGAAACATAAACAAGGCTTGCATACTGCTTATACGTCAATACAAGAAAGGTTATGGTAAAAATTGTCAGTAATGTTTGAAGAAAGTTTGCAAACTTTTCAAACAGTTTCCAACATCTTAAAACTACTGCTGAAACAACAAACAATTGTATAATGTTTGAAACATTGCACTGCTGGAACGACAAATTTGACGTGCGCAGAATCCGAACGGTTGCAAACATTTCTGACAGCCTGCTGGAACAAACCTAACTTACATTTGTAAATTCAGCACACGGTTTTGCCTGTGACAAAACAGGAATAATGGTTTCTGGCGAATGTCCACCAACAATGGGAACCATTACACATTCAGGTTCCAGACCCTGAACTTGTGCTACAAAAAGTATTCGCTCTAACTGTATCTAGTGAGGTTATACCAAAAACACCATTTGAGTTGTAGCTTCCACCTTTTTTAAAATTTCACTTGCCATAGGAACCATGCTATTTATAGGATTAGTGCCTATAGCTACAAGAGCCTAAAAACACAAAAAATACTACGAAACTCAAGAAAAGCGATTTTCTATGTTTTTTTTTTATGAAAATGAAAATGAAACTTCCTATAAATATACAGGGTGTCCAGAAAGGCGAGGTCGAAAATGATAGAATTGATAGAGTGAGCCAAAATAATGTTAGTACTTCATATAAAAAAAAAAGTTCTGTCGCGCTTCGTTAGAGAGATATTGACCTTCAAAGTTAGAATATAAAAAACGTATTTCAATTATAACTTTTTAACTGTTTCTACTAGGGCTGGCAACCGAAACCGGTTTTTCGGTTAACCGCTTTTGGTTAACCGCGGTTTTTCGGATAATCGGTTTTCAAATACCGGTTTTTGGATAATCGGACCAAAATCGAAAAGCGGTTCTTCGAATATCAATTAATAGGTTTTTGGTTGATTGCGGTTTGTATCTAAAAAAGAAAACCGTTCATTTTGTAAAATTGGATATTGGTTGACAGATTATACAGGGTGGTTCATTTAACCTTAGACAGGCAAATAACCAGAAAACGGCGCATTTTAGAAGAAAATGTTTCTTGTAAGAATTGTTTGAAATAAAGGGGCAAATTTAATGGTATTATTAGTTTCTGACCTTGACTAAAATTTTAAGGTCATATTCATATCAACTTTTTTTTCAGAAGGGAACTCCAATTTTTTTATTTAGAATCTTAATCTACATACAAAAATGAGCAACTTTCATATAAAACTTTTTAAATTCGATTTCAATTTTAAAAGATATGTAACAAAATAAATTTTAAGAACCCATTTTTAATATAATACAAAAAATATTTATTTTTATTAAAATGTATTTTTTAACATTATTAAATATTTTTAAATATGCTGGTTGAAAATAGTCATATATAAACCAGTCGTTTAAACAAGTAAAATAAAAAATAAAAACCTATTTTAAGATGCATTTTCAAAGAAAATTTATATAAAGACCGTTTTTGGCTTTCCAGTTTTAAAAACCGATTTCGGTGTATCGGTTTTAAAAACCGGTTTCCGTTTTTCGGTTTTAAAAACCGGTTTTTAAATATTCGGTTAACCGGTTTTGTTCTTTTCCGGTTTTTGCCAGCCCTGGTTTCTACAGTACCAGTGATATTTGGGCAACTAAATATCCTTATAAGAATACTTGTTTTTATAGGAATACGCATAGGGAAAACGGATTTTCAGTAAGTCCGGGTTATACGTGAGACGATTTTTTTCATTTTATGTATGCATTTTTGACACTGTTGACAAATTAAACATTTTGATTTACTCCTTTGATTTCTTTATCATTTTTGTACAGAAAAGGTGAACCTTAATTAAATCGATATATTGGACCGTTGTTCATAAAATCACATTTTAAATCCAGATATACCAGTATTTTGTGTGTAATAAAAATATATATTAAATTAAAATGAGACAAATTACTTTGTTTTCTATCACTATATTTATCAACATTGTGACTGCAGTTTCGAAGCTTTGCACATTTTCAAACTGAATATTCTAAACTACTTGAAACTTGTATATATATACACGTACAATTGGTTAACACATTTTAATAATAGTGCCTATCCTAAATTTTAAAAACTGTAAATAGTGGGCTGCTCCTCAGGTCGGTCTGGTCATTCAATAAATTTATTGAGGGTTTTTATTGGCTTTGTAAATTTCAATAGACTCTAAAATGTTAAGTTTTTACTTTTCGGTGCGGTATATAAAATTTTAAGATTATCGACACTTGGGAATGAATGACCAGATGTTATAAAGTGGTTGGCAAAGTTTGAATTATTTTTATTTAGTACATATGACGATTTGTGTTCCTTAAACCTAATATTAAAATTTCTTCCTGTTTGCCCTACATATAAACTATTGCATTCTTCACAATTTAAACTATAAACTCCAGATTTATTTAATGGTAGTGTTTTTCCTTAGCTTTAAAAATAACTGAGAAACTTTTGGGATGGCCTAAAGGCAATTTTTGAATTATTATTTTTGTTAAGATGTGTGCTATTTTATCTGAAACTGGTCCAAAATATGTTAGGGTATGGTATGTTGGGGTGCTATTGGGTTTTATATATGGGTATATATGATTAAGGGCTAATTGTTTTGTTTTTATTAATTAGCGAATTTATGGTACTTAAATCAAAACCGTTATTTTTCGCAATAATTCTTATTGTATTTAATTCTATTTCACGTTTGTGGTTTTCTAAAGGGATGGAAAATGCTCTGTGTATCATTGTTCTATATGCTGCAAGTTTGTGTGTTTTGGGGTGTGTCGAGTGGTTTGAAATCGTAGTGTCAGTAAATGTAGGTTTTCTATATATCAAAGGAAAATTGGTTGTTCTTTTGGAAATCGATATATCAAGGAAATTTATGGTGTTATCGATTTCTTTTCCATTGTAAACTTTATTTTAGGGTGAAGGCTATTAAGATGATTAAGTGTTAATTGTAAATCTAAATCGCTACCTGTAAACACACTAGAATATCATCCACGCATCTGAACCAAAACTTTATGTTTTTCGCAAAATCAGTTTTTAAAATTTTCTTCCAGATTAGACATAAAGATTTCGGCTAGAAGTGGACTTAACGGTGATCCATAGCTAGTCCGTCTGTCTGTTTATAGAATGTATTATTGTACATAAAATAATTTTCTTGAATACAAAAATTAAACAATGTTGTATGTACATTGTTTAATTTTTGTATTCAAGAAAATTATTTTATGTACAATAATACATTCTATAAACAGACAGACGGACTAGCTATGGGATCACCGTTAAGTCCACTTCTAGCCGAAATCTTTATGTCTAATCTGGAAGAAAATTTTTAAAACTGATTTTGCGAAAAACATAAAGTTTTGGTTCAGATACGTGGATGATATTCTAGTGTGTTTTACAGGTAGCGATTTAGATTTACAATTAACACTTAATCATCTTAACAGCCTTCGACCCTAAAATAAAGTTTACAATGGAAAAAGAAATCGATAACACCATAAATTTCCTTGATATATCGATTTCCAAAAAGAACAACCAATTTTCCTTTGATATATAGAGAAACCCACATTTACTGACACTACGATTTCAAACCACTCGACACACCCCAAAACACAGAAACTTGCAGCATATAGAACAATGATACACAGAGCATTTTCCATCCTTTAGAAAACCACAAACGTGAAATAGAATTAAATACAATAAGAATTATTGCGAAAATAACGGTTTTGATTTAAGTACCATAAATTCGCTAATTAATAAAAAACAAAAACAATTAGCCCTTAATCATATATACCCATATAAAACCCAATAGCACCCCAACATACCATACCCTAACATATTTTGGACCAGTTTCAGATAAAATAGCACACATCTTAACAAAAATAATAATTCAAAAATTGCCTTTAGGCCATCCCAAAAGTTTCTCAGTTATTTTTTAATGCTAAGGAAAAAACACTACCATTAAATAAATCTGAGTTTATAGTTTAAATTGTGAAGAATGCAATAGTTTATATGTAGGGCAAACAGGAAGAAATTTTAATATTAGGTTTAAGGAACACAAATCGTCATATGTACTAAATAAAAATAATTCAAACTTTGCCAACCACTTTATAACATCTGGTCATTCATTCCCAAGTGTCGATAATCTTAAAATTTTATATACCGCACCGAAAAGTAAAAAACTTAACATTTTAGAGTCTATTGAAATTTGCAAAGCCAATAAAAACCCTCAATAAATTTATTGAATGACCAGACCGACCTGAGGAGCAGCCCACTATTTACAGTTTTTTAAAATTTAGGATAGGCACTATTATTAAAAATGTGTTAACCAATTGTACGTGTATATATATACAAGTTTCAAGTAGTTTAGAATATTCAGTTTGAAAATGTAGCAAAGCTTCGAAACTGCAGTCACAATGTTGATAAATATAGTGATAGAAAACAAAGTAATTTGTCTCATTTTAATTTAAAATGGACTATCACAAAGTAACGGACAACTCAATCCAGTATTTAAAAATATATATATTTTTTGAGAATATTAGGGTGGATTCATACAAGGGGCACCTACATACATTGAGTTTATCTGAAGTTAGACATGAAGTAAAAATAGTAACGTAAGTGGGTGTGCACAGTTTTTATGTGTGTTTATATACTAGTGAAGTTTCAGAATTTTCGGTGCGGTAAGATCGAGTGCATAACACGGAACGTGTTTTTGCCACACGTAAGTAATTTTATAACGTAACTTGGGACATATATTTATGGCCAGTTACTATTTTTTTTATTAATTATTGCTATTTAATCCTAATTATAATAATACAAAGGCACTAATTTAATGTGTAAATTAATATAGATGAAGACGGTTTTTCTATTTTATATTTTTTCATTAATTAGCATGTGATGGGGCAAATTCATACACAAGTATATGGGGCACATTCATACTGTATAAATGTCCCCATGGCCCTTTATAAATATTTTTTAACTACTTTTTTTTTGTTACACAGACGATTATAGTTATATATATAATATAAAGTAGTTTAACTGAGGTAATGGTTTTATTTTTACGGAAAAAAAACAGACAGCTTTATGAACTTTGTGTCTTTGGATGTCCAGGATCAGTTAATTTATCAGACATAGTGATGATATTACCACAGATCTTAGGTCATAATCTGTTAATAACATAGGCATATTAATTTTTGGTTTTGTAAGTTAAGGTATCTTTGTGTTAAACAGAGTTTTTTTTATTTGATATAATTAATAATGTATAAGCAATATTTTTTAAAAATTTTGAGATTGTTAGTTTTAATAAATATAAGTGACTAAAATAAAGAATGTTAATAAGGGTCTTTGGTAGATAACCATACATGTAACGTAAAGACCTTTAATGACACTCTGTTCACTAATCGGTACTTATGTTCATATCATGAAACTATTGCGATGTTAAAATAGGCATTAACAGATTTGGATAAAAACTGTTTTTTAATTTTGAATTTTACTATTTGTTTTGTATATTAAAAAAAATTATTTGTGTTTTTTTATAAAGTATGGTGTAAAACAATAAAAAACAATGATTATAACGAATTAATAGTGATTTAAAATGTGCCCATTGGATTGTATGAATGTACCCCACTAATGGGGTACATTCATACATTTTGCTTTTTTGTAAAAGTCTTATGGAAACTCGCGCATGTAGATTTTCAATAATATCAAAGTTCTACTACAATATAAAATAGTTAAGCTACTGGTGTGTCATAAATTAAAAGAGATACACCTAAAACACGGCATTCTACAAAGCAAAATATAAAAACTGTATGAAGCCTCCCTACTTTCCCCTAATAAAATGTGGTAAAATTATTAAAAATGGTGAGCCTCTTAAATTTTATGATACAAGATAAAGACTGTTTTTTATAATTTTAATATGTTCTAATAATTTCCTTAAAATATGAATGTTATGAAATTTAAATGCGATTTTATGAAAAACGGTATATAGATTTTTTACAAATATAATGAAGAATTTAAAGGGTAAATGCCAAATGTTATATTTTTCACCTGTGTTAAAAATAAATACATTAAATAAAGATAAATTATCTTACCCTGTATAATCCCAACTAACTAAACAACCGTTTACCCATGAAAAGAATCATTAGTTTGAGGTTAATTAGTTGACCAATTTATTGTCAATAATAGTTGCTGTGGTACTCGCACTGAGACACCTCTGAACCCAATAATCTTAATCAAGGTAAAGCTCTAGAAGCGCCTTATTACATGAAATGAGTGTATCAAATTTTATGTAATTCGGTTAAAGGGTTTTAAAGAATACCGACTATTTTTTTAATTTAACACCCTGTATCTTAGAAATAAAGTAATGTTGATGTGAATAACATATGAAATGAATATATGATGAATGAATAAAATGACATATTTTAATATGAACTTTGTTTTATAACAGGACATAAGAAATCACTCCTTTAATTTTTACCGTGGTTAGGAAACACCCTGTATATTTAAACAAAAAAAAATTGTGTATTAACACAACTTTATATTGTCGATGTTTACCTTGGGACTGTTTCGAGCAACTTCTGACATTACTTCTTTTATAATTTGAGAATTTGGTTCCCACATTTTATCCAGTGGAGAACAATCTACTCCAGGCGCTGAAGCAAGGATCGTAACAATTTTTGAATTCTAAAGTAAAAAAATCTTGAGCAGGTGAGTAATAATAATATTTAAACTAATACATAAAAAAGACTAGATAAGTAGAACCCACGTGGAACATATTTTTTAACATATACAAATCAAGTAAAATTAATTTCATATAGCAGGGGTTATCAACTGGCAGACCGAGGTCTGGATCCGGACCGCCAACCTAGTTTGTGCGGACCTGTTGAGTCACTAAGTATGCAATTTTCATTTTTTCGCGCTGTCTTTGCTATAGTAGACTCGCCACCGCCACCTAAAAGGCACGAAGAGAAAGATCGTCAGTCATCGCGGTGTGAGGCGAGTGAAGGTGTGCGGCACTGGCGGCTAGCGACTGACTAAAGCCATGTACAGACTTGGATACAATCGGGTCAACATTGTCAGCCGACTGTATCTTGTTCAAAAAATTTTTCAGTAACAAAGTTGGCGAACATTTGCAGATACAAGTGTTTCGCGTCCACACTAGTTTTAAAGCTCGTACAAACCTGCCTAAGTTTTTCATATTAATTGGAAAACAGGCGACTTTCCGATTCTTTGGATGAAAACGCCCACCGCTGGTGCGATGGATGAAATTTGCTGCGCCAAACGTGAAGTTTTCTAACCTCGAAGTCGTATGGAAATTTTTGCGTGTTTTTTTTTCTTTGAAGTGAATCTTGTACGGTCTGACTGTGTAAATATTTTTATACCTGCCCGGGCTGATTCTATTTATGAATCAACAAAAGAAAGAATTGACACAATTCTTACGTGGATTTATAAAGT